>CM052277.1:501175-522301 GCA_028455795.1 Lasioglossum marginatum
AATAAAAAATTTTTATCAAGTAATACATTAAATAATACAGCGATGTCCTAAAATCTTTTTAATATGTCCACTGCTTTAAATTGTACGTACCTATTTTAGTCATAAATGCATAAAATCCGCAGTCTAATCATGGCAGTACCATTAATGTGTTATAAATATAATATATCCGTAATCTCAGTATCAAAAGAAACGACATAGTAAGAAAAACTATTTCTCCTGTGAAACACGCTTCGTCGTGGAGCGTTGCTTGCGCAAGCCTTTCCGTGCCGTGGAACAATAAACCAGCGTCGGAACGTAAAACCATGCAAGGGCAATAAAGGGAAGAGAAACTCAAACGAGAAACCGCGGAGAATTGCGAAGTTGCGGGAATCTTGAAGGTTTTATCCTGAGGGCTTTAGGCAGCTGTTTCGGCGTTTCTTGACGATAGTCAACGTAAGCGAGAGTGCTGCTTATGGGACCCATTCTGGCGGAAGGCCAGCGGAACAACTCATACAACAGCTTCCTATTTTTGAATTTATAAAGAGCTCCGACAGTATAACAAATGTGTCTCTGAAAGGGACAGTTTCACGGAAAAATTAATATTTTCATAAATTTCCAAATGCTTCCAGTTCACTTCGCTGATTCGACTCTGAGCACAGAAGAGACCAAACATAATTCAAAGTATATTTGCTTGTTCAATTGACAATTCAATTTAATCTAAACCGATACACAAGATAATTGTACAAATCAATGAAAATTGATAGATTCTATCATCCGAACGATCAAATCCCACTGATTAGTTCGGATAATCGAGGTTCTACTATATCGTGAGTTAAACAATTCTATTCCTTGTTATTATTTCAATCAAAAAAGTGTCACTGGTAAAAATTGAAACTGCTTCTGCATTCTTCGAACTCTTTGTCACGAGGACAACCCTGAATTACAATTCAAATGATGTTTCGGTATATATGGGACTGACGTGTTGCTTAAATCGTGTACTATTCTTTGAGCTCTTGGTCCCGGCCTTAAGAGCAGCAAATTTTGTGAGAAGTGTCACTGGTAAAAATTTCACAAAATTTGCTGCGTTTAAGCCCAAGGGATCAAAAGCTCAAGAAATAGAATATTAAGAAATAGAAATTTAAGTAACACATCGTTCCCAAAGTTTTCATATATACCGAGACATCGCTTGAATTGTAATTCAGGGTTGTCCTCGTGACGAAGAGGACGAAGAATTCAGAAGCAGACCTACATCTCCGATGAACCATCAATGTACGGAATAAATCGAGCGAGAAATAATAAACAAGGTGTACATCAGGGTCAGCTACTTGTGCCAGGAGGACGCGCGAAAGCGTCATCTGGGCGTGGTTTATCCCGTATCTGTCCAAAGAGGTCAGGGGATAGGGTGGTGGATCGAGTTTCAAACGATCGTGACGCAAAGAAGTTTTTACCTTGCGGACAAAAAGGTGGCTAAAAGCATATTCCTGTCGTCCTTGGCTTTACGCGGCTACCGTAGGCTCCGCGCTTATATTTTTATAGCCTTCGGCAACGAGCGACCCCGACATACCAGCTATACTTTCCCCGCAACCTTTCGCCCTCCCCTGTACACGCGTGTAACGCATGGCCCCATTATGTCGGGCAGAGCCTCAAGGACGTGTCGGGGGCCAGGGGGGCGATAAAGTCCTCGGTTTACGAGAAAACAGTCGCGGAGTTAAAAGAACAAGGTGTAAAGGACCGGTTCACGGGTGACCGAACTCTCGAGAATTTTTGCAAATGCGTGCCCTTAATATTTTTCTAAGCCCGAGGAATCCAACAAAAACCACGGTCGGTGCTCGCTGCTCCACCAGGTGGATTTCTAAGGACTCAGCAACGCGGCGTTACCGCGCTTGTGAGAAATGCTCCTTCGACGTGTGAACATGCTCAACTCCCTTGAATAACATTTTCTTCCCTTCTCTTTCTCATGCAAATATTTCTTGCGGAGTGCTCCGCTTCGCTGAGATTGCGTTGTCGACTGTGATGCGATTCCGTGACTTCTTTCTGTGTTGAAGAATTAGGTCTTCCGGCAGCTTCGATTGTACGGGGTGAGTCACCTAAGACAATCCATCTGAATAACAACTCAAGGTCGGTTAAGGTCAGGAACGTAAGAAAGGATGAAAAATCTTTTTATTAGAGATACTAAACGTCGAACAATTCTCAATTGTTATATTCGCGATGGACTTCAAATGTTAACTGAAACTGTGCTGCATAGTTTTTGCTCTATTTTTCATCAATGGAGCAAGATTGAATCCACCCCGCCGTTTCAGTATGAAAACCGTTGGCCGAAATGCTGGTAACACAGCTCGTACGGCCGTGAAATATTAAAATCAGCAGGAAGGCTGAGCGTATAATTCGCGCGAGCATGTTTTATGTCGTCTACAAATCACTGGATCGTCCGCGACGACCGCGTTGGTAATGTAACTTTACGACGACTCGTCACGAGATACGCGTCGCGGAAGGGATCGCGACACTACGATGTACAATAAAAGTATAGTAGCGCTTCGTACGCAGTCGGTGAGATCGGAAGTTGTTGAATTATCCACTCGCTTCCGTCTGCGAGTACATTATGAAAAGTCTCGTTCCTCTTCGAGATAAATTCTTCATCGAGTGGCTGAGGTTCTATACAAAAAAGACGAGGTTCAGAAATTGTTGTTGCATGGTCGATTGCAAAAGACTCCTGATTGAAAAGATTCCTGGGATCATTTGAAATAACTTTGTCCTTTGCGAAAATGTCCTCCGTGGCTTCGTTCAGGATATATTAACGAATAAACAATGACTTGACCTTCAATGGCTTTGGGAACTCTCTCAATGAAGTATAACATTTTTGGGACAACCTATACTTATGTACCAATAAATAAAGTCTGCTATTTTTTCCTGCAATAATTTTGATTTACTTAAATCTTTATAATTGATACAGAAAATTATTCGAGATCGATTAAAGTTAAATTAAAGTTTTCATCAGGTATAGCATGGTTTCAAGAGAGCTTCCACGTGATTATAGCAAATTCTTCGTCAACACCTTTTTTAAGATTTTTCAAGGTCACCTTCAATTTTTTGCAAATACACCTATTTTTGTACGCCTATTTGTTAGAGGATTTCAAGGCAAATTCGGAAACGTATTATAACATTAAAAAAATTGCAAGAAAATCGCGACGAAATTGCAAAAAATTGCCTTTTTAATTTTTTTACAAAAAATTTTCCATAGTCACGTGAAAGTTGTTTTGAAACCATGTATATGTGATAAAAACATTTTCGATCGGACAGCTAATAACAGAGTAATCTCTACTGATCGCGATTCGTGATTCGCCCTGTATATCTTGAATGATTGATTTCGAAGCCGACCGATTGAGAAAAGTACAGTTCATTTTTACAAGTTCTGAAATCGCTACGCGCGCGCGCGCGTAGCCGTAATACGACTCGCTACATATTCACGATAAAATAGCATACTTTCATCTTTATATCGCCCTCCTGTATCCTTTGCTTCCTGCTGATTTTATTGACTTTACATTTACCTGCACATCAGGAGGATCCCTCGTTTCCCTTGTATCCCTATTCGCCTCGTTACATTATATGTATAGAGATATCGTCAAGGCGTCCCTACTTTCGGTTCTTTTTCTAACCGGTCTCGTTATTGTACTTAATCGCATGGCAGGCTTTCCAACGCGAGATAACGCAACTCACATATCGTTCATTCATAAGAAAAAGGGGCAAATAAATATTTCTAAAAGAAAGTATAATAATAAATTGACTCCGGATATTTATGCAAAATAGAAAGTTTGTGCATCAATTGCAAGATGCAGGAGCTAAATATAAATTTATATTCTTCATTAATAATATCAATTTGATGAAAATAATATACTAATACTCTCAAAATCTTTTAATATTTTCGCAGTTTTAAATTGTTCATTTTTGTTATAAATGCATAAAATCCGGAGTCTAAAATATATAAATAAATCTATAAATCTAATCTATAAATATATAAATTGTAGTGTACTTTATAACTAATGTACATAACCATCAACCCAGTATCTAAATAACAAGAAATTATTTCACATTCTTAAGTCGGTGATATACAATAAAAAAAATTAAAAATTTTCATTGTAAAATTTCCTCTTTTTGATTTATGTCACTTTTCTTATGAATTAACGATATAACGCTCGAAATATAGTCGACGTAGGTGGATGAACATCTATTAGAACAACAATTAAAAGTGTTCGCTAGTAATCAACTTATTTTCAAAATCATTATTATTGCTGAAAACAATTCGAAGACATTCTCAGGTTGTTAGTTAATTAGCGTACTTCGTTTTAAATGAGAATACTTTCCTTTTGAAACACTTGCAAAAATAAACTTATAATTAAATGGTGAACCTTGTGTTGCATTTGGAAGTCCAAGAACGTAATAAATGTTCACTTCGCCTTACTTCGACGCACATTCAGATCTATTTAAGTGAAATTTTCTGGACGGAGGCGAAGTTTGTAACGGTGGCGCATCAAGTATCGTAACTCCCGCTTTATTCTAAGAGGTTTCGCCGTGCGTAATCAATTCATAAAGTTTTTGAATTTATGAATGTCATACTCTTGAAGGCAATTAAGCCTGCGCACATTTAACGAAATATTTGACTTTCAAGAATTTCTGTAATGGTCTCCTCGTAAGAATATAATACAGAAATTATAATGAAAAATATCCTCTCTTACTTTCTTCTTAATTCAACAAATAATTTGTTCAATTTACTGTGTCATACCATCTGAAGGGTGTTTTTGACTGGCACAAGGTGGTGGGTGGTGATTCTATATGTAAAAACAGGTGAAAAGATCAGCTTACAATTTTTTTCCTTGACGCCTCATTTTCGAGAAAATTGAGTTTGAAGACGCTGTAAGTAGAGAGAGAGAGGAGAGGAGAGTAGAGAGGAGAATAGGTCGGCCATGGTCAGGCGAGTCAGACTAATATCACGCATATTCCCTACATTTTTAAACTCGATTTTCTCGAAAATGAGGCGTCGAACAAACAAATTTTATTCCTTTTTTTCGACTTGTTTTTGCATATAGAACCACCATTTGTCCGCTTGTGCCATGATTTCAGCAACAGTCTGTATACCAGGATAAACTATATCGCATTAACCTTAACCAAGACTTTGACTGTGGCAGAATTTGTATTACGTCAATTTTATTCGTGTTACATTACGTCTTGCTAAATGTTCAAGATTAGTAATTGTTTACATATGGTTTACATATATGGTTTATTTTTATATATATATGGCCAAATTTTTTAATTAGGCTCCAGCTGATTCAATGACTCCAGAGTTGGGCATTAATCGATTAAAATTTTAATCAAGATTGATTAATTAATGTGTACGATTCAAAAAGGTAATGATTGAAAAATCGACGATTGATTCAATCAATTGTTGAAATTAATCGCCACACGGTCCATCCATAAATTATAATAAGGAGGGAGAGAGAGAGACAGAGAGCGGAGATAGAGAATTGATCTCAACAAAAACTCAGTTTACATTTTTTTCAATATGCATACAGTTTTGATTCCGTATTTCATTTCGAAATTTCAGCAGTTAATACCATTAATCGATTACCCGATTGACGATTACAATTGAAAAGAATGCAATCGTTAGCCGCAATTAACGACTAAAGTAGGAGTTTAATTGTTAATTGCGATTAACGATTGAGGTAGAAATTTATTCGTCAATCGTTGATTAAATTTTTGCCCAACTCTGGATGACTCCACTCGCCAACGACCGATTTATCGTCACGCGAACGCGTCTTGATGCCAAATCATGAAAATGAGCCTTCTTTTGTTTCCTTGGCCCACCTCTCATCCCCTCTCTTTCTCTTGGTCTCTCCATGTCCCAGGTTCCCTTTCGTCGGGCTGTGGTTCCTACCTCGAAGCCCGATTCAATTCGCTTCACTCGTTGCGCAATTACAATCAACGTAATGACGTTTCCCCGACCTACCCGCCCTCCCTACTTCGTGGATGTTTTTCTTTTTTTCGCCGCACGATCGCATTATTGCCCTGATTGTTGGCTGCGATTGTACACCCGGCTAGATGGACTATTGCCCCGGGCAAATTGTATATTAAAAGTATAGTTCGGGCGCGACCATGCGTTGCTCGTTGCGCGAATGCCCCTCTCCGAGCTCTTTCAACGTTGCTGCTCGTTACTGTTTGGCACCCTAATTGTTCTTGCGGAATGTCGAAATCTACAGGGTGGACCACCTAATGCGATCACTTCAGCTATTTTTGTTGCTCGTGGACTGCGGATCTTTATGCAAAATAAAAATTGCATTTATCGCAAGTCATAGGAACCCAATAGGCATTTATTCCTCTTTTTAATGATATTATGAGGTTGTAAGAAATTTATTAATGTAATGGCGGTTATACCATGATATTGTGAAATTTATGGTCCATCGCTGATTTTCACTAATTTTTAAGACTTCGAACGAAAATAATAACACTGTCCAACACCAAAAATGTTTCCATATAACTGTTGGGTGGATCTTATAGAGTTTTTTGCGCTGTTTCCGAATCTGTCCTTAGAAACATTCATAATGTATTAATATTGATTTTTAATTAATTAATTTTGATTTGACAATAATATTGATTTTTTTAATGGCACGTTACAGGCATTCAAAACAAAATTGCGCAATACTATTTGTTAATCGTACCTGTATTTGTTTAGTTTCGTGCGGTCCATTCTTATGTAAATTTTAGGTTGACTTTTTTTTTTTTGTTATGATTTCTTTTTGTTTTTATCAGTTTTACTGTAAAAACTGTATACATTTGTATAAAAGGACCTCGGTCCGTATATAATAATAATAATAATAATAATAATAATAATAATAATAATATTGGATATCATTGTATCCAGGAAAGTCTACAGAATCTTTTGCTGCAAACAACAATTCAATATCTTTTATAATAACATCACAATATTTGTTTAAAGTTGAAAAATACGTTTTTTTCGAAGTCATGTTTCTCAAAAACTGTGCGTGTAGGAGAAAAATTAAGGGCAGATTCGGAATCAGCGCAAAAAATTCTATAAGATCCACACAACAGTTATTTAGAAACATAAAAAAAGGTTGAAATTTGTTGGACAGTGTAATTGTGTGAAAATAATTGTTCGTTGGTGGCAAACATAGTAGGCTGCCCTCGTAATTGTCTTGTGAATTCTTGCTTGAAATAAAACATTCGAACAAGTTTTATTTTTTACTATATTTATGTTTTTGCAATATTTACTTTGTATTTTTTAAAATTCTGCACCGCTTGCTCTTAATTGTAATTCGAAACACTCGTATTTTTAACGCAATTCGAGATCGGGCGAATCCGTCATTTATTATGTACTGATTACTCTCGGCCATTTATTTTGCAGCCAACAAGACATATAATTCCCGTGGAAGATGGATGTTATTCGCGACAGCGAGGGTGGGGATATCTGGGTCTGCTTAGAGTCGCGCTCGTCTTTCTTCGTAAATGTATTCTAGAATGCACTTCTTGAAGATACACCGGTCTCCTTATTAAGCATAATATTGCCAGCTTAAGCAAGTCACTGTAAGCTAAGGAGTCAAGTGAAGTCCCTGAAAATATAGGTCAAAATACTACTAGGTACCGCCGAATGAGTTGCATGGATGTTTAGATGAGATATTTAGAACAGCAGTTCTAATTAAATTGAAATAAAACGAGACATATCCCAATTAATTTAAAATAAAAGCATGCTAGTCATTTTTAGACAAGCTGAGTACTCCTCCATTTGGTTTTATATTTTATAATATAATACAATCGAAATAAGAATTTAACTACATTTAAAAAAAATAATATTAATGTCTTGCAGGTATACACATGTCACAATAGGAGATTATTATCAACAAAAAATACAACATGGTAAAAATTAGCTAGCACTTTTTAGAAAAAGCAGACTACAAATTTTAAGCTACATTTACATTCTGCACATAATTTAATAATTAGAAAATCAATTGTTAACATATTCTTAATATATTTTCAGAATGAATTGCTCAGTTTTCATTTGAATACCCAAAACCATAAAAGAGATCGTTTACCATTCGATTTATTTGTTCGATAATACGCATCACTGACAGTAAAAATCAATATACATACATATCACTGTCGATAATCTAATCAGGCGCTCAAAGGAAATAGTCAACCACGACGAAATCGACAAAGTAGTAAACAAATTTCGGTTTACTCCCCACAATAACATATCCGCAACCGAGCCATAAATTAATAAACCCCCGCATTACTGTTCGAACAATCAGCACACGAACACTTTTAAAATCAATTGAAAAGTTCATGCCGACGTGCTTTGTTCGGAAGATTCTCTCCGACCGCGTGGCGCGTTCCCCGATCGGCGACTGTTTTGTTGTATGCGGTTCGCGTAGGGGTGCGGGAGGGGAGTGGAGCGGTCGAGAACAATCAGATAAACAAAATTGGCTCGTTACCTCTTAATTGTATGGTCACAATTGTGCGCCAGTAACGAAACGACTCGTAATCGTATTCGTGAAATCGCTACGGCAGAATGCAAACGGATCGGTTTTAATAACTAGATTCGCAGAGAGAGAGAGAGAGAGAGAAAAAGCGAGAGCAAGAGAGAGAGTGTGTATTATGGTAGAGCGAAGTAAAGCGGTGGAGGGTAAACAGTCAGCGGAAAGCGCACCGTTCGCCCGGGATCTAATTAATTTTTCACAACAACTCGTGGCACGGTCTACTGTTCTCCATTAAGCAAATCGGCCGTTAGCCTTGAGGAGCGGCTGCTTTCGAGTCAGCCGTCCAGGAACATGATTTCCGTGGACGTGGAATAACGTGCTGGCCGCACGAGAGAGATCGTATTTTCGACAGTGGATTACCCTTTCGAGGGCTCCGGTTTCCAGGAGCAGCAGCCGCCGCTCTACATCCACGGTACGAGAGTCTTGGCCGTGATCGTTCCATTTCCGCCTCCATCAGCGACGCCGATTCTACTCGCTGCTGCAGCTGTCTCGCCCATCGCTAATCCTCCAGCCGCTCTTAATAACCAGCCAACGCAGTCGACGAGAATCAGACGGAACGTCACCGGGAAATGCCTTTCCATTTGTCTACGGCGCGTATTGCGATTCGCCTATTTTCGTCGCGCGCAAACTTTAACGAGAACCTGCCTCGCGTCCGACGCGATGGGACCAAGTACACTGTGTGGATGTGTACTTGTGTGCGTGTATGTGCTCACTCTTGAATATTGATCAGCTCGATGTCTGCACTCGAACTTTGTTCTTGTCTGGTTTAACGCTCTTGCCATAATCTTTCGATTGGCTGAGTCCTGTCCTGGGAACGTAATGAGTTGCGGACCTTAAATAATGCAAAAGTACCACCGACTTTTTATTTTATTTTTATTTTGTCTTATTTTATTTTATTGTTCCTTACGTCCGAGCTGGGTCTCGGCTCGCGAGGCACTCAGCCACGAGTTGAGCATGCCTGTTTCAGACAGATATGAATTTTGAATTTGGAAAAATTTTCTAGTAACTATTAGGTTGTTGCATATGAAATTGTCGGTTCTAGAATGCAACTATTATAAAATGGTTCGATCAAGAAATACTATTATAATCTATAGTGAGGCTGTTACTTTCCTTCGAAGGTCGATGATTTCGAAACTTCGAATTTCGAAGCTTCAATTTCAGAAACTTCGGAGGCGATGATAATCGAAGTTTCGAAATTCGAACCTCCGTAGTATTGTTAATTATTAGAAGATTGAAAAAAACGGAGTTTCTTTTTTTTAAATCTAATTTTTGTGTTAATATTTTTATTTATCAAAAATCGTGACATTGAAATTTCGGGCACTTCGAAGATTCCGAAGCTTCGAAACTTCGAAGTTCCCTTCGTTCCTTCGAATCCTTCGAAACTTCGAAGGGTAAAACCCTTCGGAAAAGTAACAGCCTTAGTCTATAGCAGTCGTTCTTAAACTGTGGGTCCGCGTAGCCTTTAGCGGTGGTCCGCAAAACGGTTTTGACAGATATTAACTATTGATTAAATATTGGTACTAACAGATATTTTTGCTAAAAAAAAAAAGGAAGATCATTCGTTGTGTTTAACTTTCACTTTATTATCATGCAGAACCTAGGGCCTCCTGGTAACATTTGCTGCATCCGGCCCTAACTTTACATCCCCCAACTTTTTGCTTTTATTCAAATAACTCATTTAAGAACGACGTAAAATGCCTAGGGTATTGGGATGTTTAAGAACCCCCTGGTCTATAGGTTTATTACTAAACGTACCACGATCGTTCTAGATTTTTTTATTTCACAATTAATGAAATTATAAAGATGCCTTCATAAGAAATGATTTAATAAATATCTTTATTAGAGCACATGTTACAATAAGAACCGCGCAAAGTCTAAAATAAATTAATTCTTGTCATTTTTATAGGCAACCACGTGCTTGTTACTTTTATAGCTCGGTACGTTCAGTGTTAATATTCTATGTTCAATTTTAATTTAGATGAATAATAATATATCAACGTCAACCAATTGTGACTGTCGTGTATTCCTTTTATATGTCTGGAAAAATAACTTTTATGTCATTTTTTATCAAAATGTGCTGATTAATTAACTTGCTAGTCGTTGATGGTAAAAAAGAACTACAAAATCAAGATAACAATCTTGTAAATGAAAAACGTGGATGATCATAGCATCTTATTTTTACCGTAATACAATCAAGAAACTGGAAATTTGTAGATAGAATACATTGGATACAATATTACGTTTGACTAATGTCACTGTACAAAATCGGACATTTCGGAACGCAATTACATTTCCACCTCATCTTTGAGGGCTATTTTCGCACGAATGTCGGCAGCTATAAAAAAATATGTGTCAACAATTTATTGAGTTCTACATCATTCAAAAATTCCATTGAAATGGCGTGTTACGATTGGGTAACCTCCATTGTTAGTAATTTGTTTTTTAATTCACCCTGTATATATCATATTGAATGGAAATCTATCAAATAATCGGTACACATTGAAGTAGGAACTGTTAGAATGTCAATATGTTGAAAAAAAGATGAAATAAAAAGGTCAAAGGGTTAATATCCATAACGCGAAATTTCGAAGGATCTGGTGCACGAGAGAGAAAATCGGTCGCGATCTTCAAGTCGGCTCGTTGCAGCAGATCCTCGACAGTTCCGAGGTGTGTCTCGTTCTTTTTCCTAATTCTCTCTCTCTCTCCTTTTCGAGTAGCCCCATGCCTTCCGGAATTAATTTATTACGAAGGCAAGGGTGTACCGGTGATGCTAACTCCGTTAATGGGTAACTGTGTTTGCCGAGCGTGCGTGGACAAAGAGGAAGAAAGAGAATGGGAAACGAGGGTGCGCGTCGAACGAGTCTTTTACCCCAAGTGACCCAATTAATTCGCCGAGAGTTCGCGCTACTCTCTCTCTCTCTCTCTCTCTCTCTCTCTCTCTCTCGGCGGACCCCGCGACAGCGGAATCTGCAAAAACTTAAAAATTCTCGCAGCGGAACGTTGTCTTCGTGTCCGGGTATATGGCACTGACTAAATGAAATTTTTCGGATCAACAACGGCCGTGCTCGTGTCCGGCTCCACGGTAACCGTGAAACGACGTGAAATTATTGCATTAAATTGTTGTCGTGAAGCGTTTCCATTTCGCCAGTTACTTTCGTACTTGAAATCATAATTATTTCTGAATGTTTCTCAGTTCTCTTCTGTTATTATTAGACTGCGGATCTCTATGCAAAATGAAAATTTTCTGCATCAATTTGAAAAAACATAGGCCACGGAAAAAGTTCCTCCCTTCTTTAATAATAATTGTAGTGGCTTGGAAATAATACATTGGTGTTCCTAAATTCTCTTCGCCTCGAATCTTTTCTGAGTTGGACTTACCCATTTTTATTATAAATGCATAAAATCCGCAGTCTAGTTATTATTAACAAGACAGAAAATAGACTGCGGATCTTAACGCATTTGTGGGTTATAAAAATTTTCTGAAAATGCTAAGCTAAACAATTCGATAGAATTTAGTACGATTTTTATTCGACTTGGATCTACAGAGCTTGCTCCCATTAAAATAGGATTTTATTTCGTTCCACTATCTTAAAATTTGTCTACAGAAATTGAAAATTGCATAAACATCCGCAATCTATAACACATTCATTGGTACACAACTTGCTTAATAATATTAATAAGATATTAATAAGATCAGGAGGCTTGAAACATTTTGCATGTAGCACAGAATGATATCCTTTTGTTATATTTCGTTCGAGAATACAATATGTCGATCAAAATTTATTTTAAGAAATGTTAAATAATTAAATAATTAATGTACGATATAAAGTCCTTTAATCTGAATATAATTGAAAGAGTCTTTTACCAAAAAACCTCGATAAAATAAGGAATCTAAACGCGAGTTGCATGACCTAGGACATAAAGTTGCATTCGATTTAAATCTAACAAGAATTCTATTGTATTGGTTCGAAAAGCAATAAGACGTGGGATTGATAGCGTCCGAGCCACAAAAATCGAATCGAACGAGATCATATGAAAATCGGAGGGGCAGCTGGCGTAAGTTCCGCGGCGGCGATTGAACGCAAAAAGCTGGCTGTGACTGCACATACCTGATTTCAAACAATTCTTCTTCGAGAGCGGCGCGTCTTATCGCGGGTATTTCCCCTGTTCCAAGAAGCTGATATAAAATTCTAATCGCGCCGCGTTAACGTAAAATATAATTTTCACGACGGGAAATTTCTCCCCGAGCAGAACTGTAGAAGCTCCCTATAAAATTACTTTTTATTAAAAAGCGCAACCGGTATAAAACTTTAATAAGCTACTGATTACGCGAGTGTATGAAATTTAATTAACGAAACACAATGGGGTTCTTCATTACCCGCTATGGCCCCGATCGGCGAAAGGAGCGAGGGGACCGTGGCATTTTTTAATATTAAATGCCACGGCTGTGTTTTATCGGCTGCGAAACTACGGAAACTTGTGAGACGCGCTGTTGTAAAACGGCGGGGAGTCTCCATCACGATCCACTCGTTCCTTTCCGAAAGAGACCGAGCCTTGGCGGCTATAAAGGTACGCTCCGGAATGATCCATGTCCGCGACGATCACCATAAAAACTCCCACTTTTTCAGATAGTCAAAACCGCCCCGCATACGTTGGCCGAAGTTTCACTGTGATTCGAACACAACCAATTCGTTCGAGAACTGACGAGATGTACAGGGTGATGCGGAAGTGGTGGTCGAACCGACGACTCAAAGTCACCACTAAAAATTGCTGCACCAGTATTCACAATATTATTTACATTATTAATCATTTTAGTATTGTATGAGGTATTCGGAAGAATCCATTAAAAAACGGAAGAATCCATTTTTAAATCGAAAAGAATTCTCACATCGAGAGATAAACTCAATAGGACAGTTATAGAAGACCACATTCTGGTGTTACGTAGCACCTTCTAACATTTCTTCTTCTTTCGTATAATATAGAATATAATATAGAATAATACAGAATTTCCTGGTGTGGATGCTTTCCTGAGACCACGCCCATTAATTTCTGCTCACCCTGTACAAATGAAGAGCAGAACAAAGAGCAGTAAGCGCCGGGAGGTGGGGGGTGGGGGTAGAAAATCGAAGGTGGGAAAAGAAAGGAGGAAGTGTAGAAATTTCAGCGTCGTCACTGGTTTTATGTCATTCCCGCCATTCGGCGGCTTCCATTTCCAGTCTGGACTACTAGAGCTCGTAATTCAAACACGACCCAGGAACGAACACCGTCGTCGTCGTCGGCGTCGTCGACGTCGTCGTCGTCGACTTCGACTTCCTCTCCCACATTGCCATCCCCTTTCGCTCGTAACTCACGCTGACTTACTCCCTTTTGTCGTCCGGTTCTCCCACACGTCCTTCCTCCCCCCGCGAACCCACAGCAACCCGATAAATTCGATATTTGTTTCAACTTTCGCCGCATTTCACTGGCCCTGAACCCCTCCCTTCTATTTCCTTCCTCTCTCGTTGTTCCTCTTATTCGCCCTTTCTCTATTTATCTCCCTTCCTCTCACCCTTTCTCTTGCTCTCTTTGTCTCTCTCCCTCTCTCTCTCTCATCATCTCGCGCTGTTTCACTCGGTCCGATTCGCGCGCTCACGACTCGAAGAAAATTGTTTCTGCACCGCCGCCGATAGAAAGAGCACGCCGCACACGGCGAGTGTCAGACACATGCTTGCGATGATGGACGCCTGCCATTACTCATTGGACGTATAAACGCGGATATATATGGCTCATATAATGTTTGTACACTCGGTGTTCAAGAATTAAACGATCCAGAAAGAGAAATGCCAGCTGTGTGCGAGAATCGGCTCGTCTGCAGGGTCGCCATCTATAAAATCGCGAACCCGGGACGAACGGCATAAAACCCCGGACTTTTCTGTCTGAAACCAGGATATTTTTAACTGCTTTTTGAGCTAGATATGATACCATAAAGAAAAGTTTCGGTCGGGAAATTCGGGCACAAAATATATGTTTATTGCGATAATTATCAGTAGATAAAATCATTTTTTAATGAATTATGGTTCAGGAGTTATAGTAAGATGTCACCAAAGTAGATCCATTAATTTAGTAAAGGGGGCACTTATCAAAAAAGCTGGTAAAATTAATACGATATCTAATTTTGTAGAAGAAACATATTTTTCATGTCTGACGAGAACTTGAAAAATCTACTGTTGAAATATGTTTTAACAAAATTAATCTATTATTCCACACAAGGAACGATCGATTCAATTTCAGTTTGTTTATAAAACCGTTGGGGTTGTTTGTTCATAGTATCGTTCAATTTCCTAGCCCGAATGATTCTCACTTGACTTACTACATTCAAATCGTAAAGACGTGGTTTGCTTGTGCTTTTCTCGTTGAATAAATTCTGTTGAATCAATTTATACAAAGTGTGCGGTTTATTTAATTATATAATCTAATATCTACTGGAATAGAACGTTTAAGAATTATGGTTCAAGACTTGTAGTAGTAGATCCATTAATTTCGTCAATTTTAAAGTGTCCGGTTTTTTAAAAGCAGGTCCGTAAAGGGGACACTTATAAAATGAATACGGAATCTAATTTAGTAGAAGAAACATATTTGTAATGTCTGACGAAAACTTGAAAAATCTACTGAAATGGAACGTTTAAGAAAATGGTTATCTTCGACGAAAATTGCGGAAGAATGAAATTTTCCCTCCGTTCGGACTTTGCATAAATAGCAGTCTAGCGATTACAGTTCGGCGAACATGTATATCACAGGCAGCGTCAACAGCCGGCTCGAAGGAAAAAAGTATCTTCCATCGCATCTGTTTGTGTGCGGGTGTGCGCCTAGCACACGGGCCTAGAATGGAATTATTTGTTGGTTATTCACGTCGAGTGGAGGATGAATGGTTTTGACGTGAAAAACGAGAGAGCTTTTCTGCTCTTTCCCCGATGCGTGGCCATGGTATTTTTAACGGCGCGGCGCGCGGTGCGCGGCCGTAACGTGACGTTTGTCCAGCCCCGAACCTTCACTTTTGGCGGAGGGTCTCGCGTTAAATTTCACCGGCGAGCTCGTTTCCACGAGTATGCGAAATTACTCGCATTTTCTAGCAGTCATGCTAATTAGGTCAAGGGGCTCGCAGATTTCGCGGGGAATATACTGTTTAAAATAATTGGTCGATCTGCGGAATAAATGAACTTTCCCCGGGATAATGTCCAGCACACTTCAGACATTTTCAAACAATGTTTCAAGCACTCACGTGGAATGTTCTTCTTAATCTGCCCTTTATTCATTTTAAACACAATTTTGCAACGGCAGCTAACATTTTTATGCAGTCACTGCGGATATTTATGAAAAATAAAAAATTGAATCTATTGTGAAATAGAAATTTATTTTTTTCTTTGATATGATTAATTGATTTTTACCGTTTTCGTTTACACCTTCTCATTTTCGTCATTAATCCATAAAATCCGCTGTTCAATTGTGAGAGATTGAAGTGTAATAAACTTTTTCTCTGATGACCTTGTGATATCGATAATAATATAATAATATACATAAATCTTTCTTAAGTTTTTTCAATTTCTTTACTCGACGTATCCATTTTCAATAACTTTCATCAGCTATTTTTAATAAGCTTCGGGAAGATCGTATCAGCGCAGTTAATTTCATTAAAATATATTCCAATCGGATTTTATCCAACAGTCTGAAAATGGAAAAACTCTTACAGAATCGTGTCATGTTGTGCACGCTCTCTGAAATAATTTCATCATTTGACTTGTTAAGAGAGAAACGCTGATAAAATATTTTATTCAACTCTTCTTTCTCGATATCATTTCATCGATAACGGAAGAACGGAGGCTGCCAATTTAAAATATTCCTACATATTTCGCGACATCGATCATATAATATACAGGCTCGCGTTAGTCACTATGTGAAAAACGGACGTGTCGTTAATTACTGTGAAAGCTTTGAAGGTGCGCGTGGTTTTTGACGTCTTTCAGCAACTATTTCCATCGGAACATGTGCAACGGAATCAGATCGCGACTTAGAAATATAATTTACTAACGAGCTTCAAGCATGTCTCGTTCTCAAATTTCGGTATATAAGTGAATGATAAAAATAAAAATACGCTTTCCCATTGTTTCTCTCCATTAGAATAACAGAATACAAACTAATATTTGACATTTAAAAAAAAGATTATGTAGAAAATAATTACTACTTAATTCTATAAAAATTGTATCCATAATTTGCTATTAATCCTGCTATTAATATCGTAATTCTAGAAATAATAACATGTCTCTTTTATTATTCATATTTATATGTATGTTATTAAAATATCTTTTTATTTCTGTGGATGTAAAACTAATTATTTATTTATTGATGCCGTAAACCATGTTTGGTTTATAAGCATACATTATAACATACATGTAGCATACATTATAGCTTACAGTATAACACTTTAAAAAAAAAAAATTATTTGAGGTGCACTAGAATTGTTTACAAAAACATTAATTTTGTATTAAGTAGAATATCACTTTTCATTCAGCGTTATACACGACTCACTATTACAATTTTTAATAATTTTGCGATTAAGAAGATTCTAGATTCTAGATTATAGATTGTAGATTCTATTTAGTCACGTTAAAACGAACACCCTGTAAATAAAAATTCCCAACGAAATGATGAGATGATGTTACCGGATGTGATGACGGCCTGGTGTCGCGTCTTTAGCCGGGTAATGTCTAGGTGTGTCTGGCGTCGAATCGGATCCGAGAAACGCGAGTTCCCATAAAGATCCGTAGCGTGCTCGGCGCTATCAATTAGCGTCTCGTTTTACCGTGTGATTGCCACCCTTGATACGAGGGTTCGCGGAGGCTCAAGTGACAGTAATTCCGCAACATGATCTCCTGTCAGTTATTAGTTGGCGGCGAGAATGATACGGCGCGATACAGATTCGCCGGTTGTTTAGCGGGATTCAGTATGTTATCCCTTTAATACCCTTGAACGTCCGATCCCAAGATCAGGTTCGTTCCCGATTCGGTTCGGCTCGATGTTCCCGTCTAGAGCACCAGCAGATGTTGCCAATATCCTTGGATCGTTCGCTGGAACAGCAAACATACATAGTAGCCTAACGTGCGAGGCCACGGCTCGTGGAAGCAGCAAAGGAGCGGAGAGCCAAGTTTCTGAAGCGTAACCCCGTAATAGCCGGGAGATTTGCCGTGTGTGCAGGTTGCAACGATCGCCGGATTGTTGTATAAAGGTGAAGTTCGCCCCGAAATTTCGTAAACTGCGAGCCACCCCCTTTTGTTTTCAAACCGGAACAATAGATTCCTCTCTATTACCGCGGAAATTAGCGGAAGCGCGCCGAGCCTCGTCTTTAATTAACAATTCGCGGTAACCGGTCATCGATATCTTGGTCTTCTCGGTTTTCTTGTTACGTTATTAGTAGTGATGGGATCTGAATCACTTTTCGAATCGCTTCGAATGTTTACGACAAAAAATTCGAATCACTTTCAAGATAATTCGAAGCTTAGAACTTTTGAAAGCCTTTATTGTCTTGAAAATCTTGAAAGCCTTGAAACTTTGGAAGGTTTGTGAGAATTGAAACTCTTGAAATGTTACATCTATCACAATGACTACGAAACAATGATTACGTCATGTCAGCATTGGGATGAATAACAGTATGTACGTATCAATATTATAAAAAGTATAACATTTATTTAGATTATGAAGACTTTTAAAAGTTTCAAGACTTCAAGACTTCGAGACTTCCAGAGTTTCAAGAGTTTCAAGAATTTCTGATTCCGAATAAATATCGAATTGATTCGAAACTCTGTGGTGATTGATTTGTTCGAAAACTTTGCAAGACAGAGTATTGAATGCCCATCACTAGTTATGAGCCTTGCATGCTTCTCAGGAGTAGAGGAAGTGAATTTGATATACTAGTGTGCTTGGTCCTACATCGCTGATGCGTGACATACTTATTTACATTGGTGTTAGAAAATGTACACTTGATATAATGGTTTCCGAAATATTGTACGTGTTTTACGGAGAAAACGGAACGATTCCGCCGAAAACGGAGGGCCGAGATACTCGAGTCCAATTTTCTTTTGTACCTGTGACATTCGAGCAAGTAACGAGACAAATTCAACCATGTGTTCAACATGTTCACTATATGGTCGAGTTTCTCTTGTTATCTGCTTCGATGTTGCACTTGTGAAAAGTACACCATTCCATTTTGGAAAAGAAAGTTCACCGTGAAAACACGCGAAAAAATTATGCTGAGAAACGATTATTCTCATTTTTCATTGTGCCTCTTGAAATAGCAACACTGGGGCCTTCATATTGATTTTAAGAGCATTTTCATGTTATCACGAATAATGGAAAATCAATTATTCCGATGTTATTGTGCTTATAACTCTTGCTTCATGTACTAAATCAATGTATAAAATCGCATTTATTCGTAAAGAAAAAGAAGAATTAAAAGTTATTATTATTGGACCATTTTAACGAGAGAACTTTTTAACTGTGAAATCCACGATAACGATAATTAAACACGTAAAAGTGGAGGCTTTGTGCGGTACGAAACGAGTCCAAGTAGATTGTTGTCCAATTTTTCCACGAAATTACAACAGCGTAACACGTTAAAGGCTAATTTTCTTCTTTCCATTTACACGGTCCGCTAATACAGAAAATGCGTTCGTAATCTCAGAAAAGTTGCCAAGGAAGTCGTAATTCTTTGCAATATTTGTAAAGGGAAATCTCATCGTACTTTAAGATACATTAGCGAAAATCATTCTGAAGTAACATTTTTTAAAAAATTTGATATTACACCGATATGGTCTAAATGAAAAACGTTGGTCTTTAACGTGTTAAATATTTAAGTCGTCAATGTAACTCTTAGAATCTCTATGTAAAATGGGCTACCAACTACCCCTAAATATCGACATGTTTATAGCAGAATCTAACGTTAAGGCTTGCATTTATATTCATTCCTATTTCAAAGATTGTAAGTTATCTATCCGAATCATATCTCACCTTGTAACATTGTAACAAATTCTAAAGCGAAATGGACCCATTTAACCCCTTGCTTTACGATTTAGTTTACGATTAAAACTTTTTTTGTAATTCTTAATTTCCTAAAAAAGGAAAAAATTTATATCTATTGTACGCCTACACATTCCCCAATAGATGTACATTAACAAAACCAAAATAGAATTTTATTTCAATTTAAAGGAAATTAATAGCATACATATTTATTAGACTCTGTTCAGAGTCTTCATCACGAGTCTGACACGATATTGTAAGGCAAGGGGTTAAGGGTCTGAAGAGCTTAAATAAAAAAAAAGTCGTCAGTGCAATTACATTGATACAGTTGGTTTGGAGATAAGTTAGCAATAAAAATGTCCGTAGTATCAGTCTCGTTGCTGTTCTAACGGACTTGGTATATTGGTTACTGTCGTTCCTGCGCAGTTACTCTGTGACGTTACGTGCCTCATCGGCCATGAAACGATCTACATATCGAGAATGTATTTATACGCCGCCTGATTGTGCAGCCACTTCTTTTGCGAAACGATAGAACGATGATTAATAACCCATACGTGCATACGCCGATATCGCTCGTGCACTACCATTGGTTTCTATAAAGCAGATATTACAAGTACCATCCAGAGCGCCTGGGTTCTTTACGCAAACTTTTCTTTTTGTTGAATATGACTCTTATTATTTCTTATTATTATGCCCATCAATCCTCGCTCCACCAATCAATTCTCGTGAAAGTAGAATATTAACGCATTCTGGCGACTATATCTGTCATAAATTAATTTATAAAAATCAATAGCTTTAATCTTATATTTAACACTAAACCTACCGAGCCTTAAAAGTAACTGGTACGTTCCCTTATAAAAATGACAAGATTGATTTTATTTAGACTTTGATTTAGTTTTTAAGATTTTATTTAGACAACCATTCCTTATGAAATCATTTTTATTATTACAATAATTGTAAAATAAAAAACCTGGGACCGGTCATACGACCGTTTAGTGTTAATTAAGAATTAATATCTTTAAAAATACTGTTTTTTTATCTAATTTGACGTAACAGTAAAGAAACATTTGAAGAAGAAAAGGCGTATAATCTGTTAATTGTATGTCACACAATTGTTAAATTATTGTTTCAGTGTGTTTTGCTCTATATGTGTACATATAAATGAGCCTATTCGTGGAATGCGATACATAGTGACAGGTAGTGGATATTGCCTGTATGAATTAGGTTGTATTGCCTATTGCCACTGTATAGTCTTGAACTGGGAAACCCACCGTCAGAACTGTTGCTCATTCCTTTGTGGTATACTGTATTTGTAACACAGGGTGTCAGCAAACATTTGTAGAGGTTTACAGTTGTATATACACAAAATCATTAAAAACAGACATTTGTGTTTAGCTAATTCCATCAATAAAAATTCATTGTACCATTTTATAACGTCGTTTTGTCACTTGGTACTTTACAATAAATCTTCCGTCAGTACAATAATCGTTAAAACAAAATCATTAAAAACAGACATTTGTGTTCAGCTAATTCCATCAATAAAAATTTATTGTACCATTTT
>CM052277.1:522401-812135 GCA_028455795.1 Lasioglossum marginatum
AAGTAAATATCATCGGAATTATATCATATTTGGTATGATTTTGCATTAGAAAAATGCCACGAATACGTTTTTCGAAGTCCCATAAAAAAATAATGAAAAATAAAGAAGTTATAAATTCGGATTAGTGTGATCTCACCGATATACTCGAGCCGCATGATATCATACTTCTCGGCGACCGAGGCCTTTCGAGTTTCACGGCCCTTCAAGGGGGTATATACCGCAGTAGTGGGGATAGATATGGGACAGGTCAGACTTTTGGGACATTTATGGATAAAATACTGTATTACTTACGAATGCAACTTTATGATTGCAATAATTGTGTAATGAAAAATTTGAAACAAACTTCTTTTTTTATCTAAAGGCCTTTGAAATCAATTATTTGACCGGTGCTGGTAGGTTCAATTGTAAGTATTGGAACCAATTCTAAGTTTAACACTAAACCTACCACTGCCGGTCAAATGTGACCGGTCTTACATTTTTAATTTTATAATTATTGAAATTATGACTTTGCTTACATGGAAATATGATTCGATAAATTTTTTTATCCAAGCACAGATTGTAATAAAAATTGCACGAAACCTAAATAAATAGAACCTTGTCATTTTTATCAGCTAAACCATTTCAATGCTTTTAGTGCTCGGTAGTTTTAGTGTTAAACAGATCAAACTCCGAGATCTTATAGTTCTATAAAAATTAGAGCTTAGACAAGTTATCAAGTATATGATTCGAAGAGATCAATGTCCATTTTCAGTTTCCGTGGTGTCCGCATTTGAATGGCGAGACGGAAGATTGAATTTGATCTCGTAAATTCATCGGAACAGCACCGCCCCTCCACTCCCGATAAAATTGCATCGTGTGCAAAGTGCCGGCGCGCGGCGTCCAGGAAGAATCGAACCGGTCCGAGGCAAATTGTTATTTACCTGAAGCGCCCTGCTAAATGGGGAAAGAACGAAAACACGTAGCAAGTGTTTCGTGGCCCGACTCGACAAAATCGACGACAATTTCTCGTTGTAGCGTCGAATCAGACCAGCAGCAGCAGCCGGCTTTCTCCCTTATTCGGAGCGGTGAAATACCGGGCTGCCGGGCGCACATACGTACGTTTCCCTCGGCGTTTTCTGACGTAGTATCTTCGCAATCAGTAACTCGATGCGCCAGAAAATCGTGTTCCGAGGCCATCATCGATCGAGGTTCACCACCGTTGCCCAATCTCTCGAAGGACGGTTTGATTTTTCGATTTTCCTTCCATTCCATTGCTTTTCCCTGACTCCTTTCCCCCTCTCCCTTCACCTCTACACCCCTCGTCTCCCGCTCTTCTCCTTTGCTTGCTTCATCTCCGATCGTAGGAGAGAGAGCTCGTTCGCCCACGAAGTAATGGGCGTACCCTTCGCTTCCGCGAGAGAGCAAAGAGCCGAAAGAGAGAAAACGAAAGGGAAGGAAGTTCTGCTGGTTCGACCGTTTCCTACCGACCGCCCCTACTATTCCTTTTTTTTTTCAATTGGTCCAAGTTTTCGGACGGAACGACTTATTCCGGTCGATCCAATCTGTTTTATTCTACCGGACCACCTCTCGTGTAGATGTACTCGCGAGGAACCTTTGTTGGGAATGACGTCAGATCTTCCCGAGTGATGTCCGATCGACTGTGATTTCTCGATGAGGCTCTCTACATCAGATTTAATGGATCCGTTAATGCGCGAGGCTAGCACTTGGTTCTTGTTTCACCACCATACGGTCAGGGGCTACACGATAGGACACCGTATACATTTCTTTGCGTTTCCATAGCTGTAAATATTAGATATGAATAGACAGCGGGTCTTCATGCAAAATAAAAATTTTTTACCTGAATTGCAACAAATTAGAGTGATATAGACATTTATTTTCTCTCTTAATATGTTCAATAGGTAGAAGGGAATATAAAAATATTTTGAAATTCTTATAATATTTTTACTGTTTTAAATTACACCTACTCATTTTTGTCATAAATGCATAAAATCCGACCCACCCCAATTATAATTGTAGAGCAGCCAGAGTAAGGTAATAGCTCTTTATATTAAATTCTATGTGGCGGCTATTCGCTACCAAAGTTGTCAGATCAGGGGAATTGACTGGAATTCAGGAGATAGGTTACCCCCTCTTCGGATTAGTCACGTGAGCGTGGCGGGAAGTAAATTGGGGGACAATTTTCCCTCTTCTCTCTCTCTCTTTGCCAGTACCGGATTAGTCACGTGATTAGTGATGGTCATTCAATACTCCGTCTTGCAAGTCTTTAAACAAATCAATCACTACAAGATTTCAATTCAACTCGATATTTATTCGAAGTCAGAAATTCTTGAAGGGTTTGGTGAAGACTCCAAATTTTCAATATTTTCAAGGCTTTCGAATTTGTCAATGTGACACCTCCTCTCCGACTTGAATGACCTTGAAATTTGTAGTCAAGGTCACCATTCTGAACAACATTTCCCATTAAAGTTTTCAACGGTCGGCTTTAGTTTAGGTGATAATTGCAAAAAAACTTTACGTGTTAAATGCATGGATTACGTCTCGATTAGATTCGGATTTCAAGACTTTTAACATCTTCAAGAGTTCCAAGCTTCGAATTATGTCGGAAGTGATTCGAATTTTTCGTCATAAACATTGGATCGAGGCGATTTGAAGTGTTTCAGATCCCATCACTACAGGCACGACGGAAATTTTAATCGTAGCCACGTCAGCCACAAAATTGTCAAAAACATCAGGGAACGCATTCCCTATCAGAACAATGGCGTGAATGTGTCAGGCCCGTGACCTCAGGTTAACAAAGAAGTTCCGCAATGATCGCGATCTATCCTAGCTCCGTGTGCGATCCATCCTGCTCGATCCTCCATCCGGAAGCTAGTCGGCCGTGCGAGCCAGTTCGATCGCAATTACCCCGTGCGTTCAGCTATTCTTTTCACGGTCTAGTACCGCCCTAAAATCTTTCGACTTTCCTGCGACTTCCACTTAATGGAGGGCTCATCTTTCCCGCGGCAGGAAGGAAGGACGAAGTAGAAGAAGGAAAGATCCTTTGGTTCCCTATCCTTGTCTCATTCCTCCCTTGATTCTTTTACCATCGGACAAAGTCGTGGAGGTGGCCGCCTCATTCCGCTCGATCCGTTCTATATAACCGCACCGCTCCATCCGCTCGACCGTCCATCAAGGATCTAGTTAGCCGGACGAGCGGATCGCCGCGTGTGGGTGTCTACGTGTGTGATCAGGCGCGAGCGTGTGGGGGATGTTCGTGCGAGCCTGTGGAGTTATACAATATGGAACAAAAATAATTGTGATTAAAATCCGTGATAAAAAACGTGATTAATCCCGTACCGGCAGAGAGTGGCTAACTTTTTCACCTCAACTCGTGCTCCCTCCCCTCATCTGGTGATTATTATGATTTAAATGTCCGAGTCAATGTTTCTATAGTGTTACAGTAAAGTCGCGTTATTTCGCAGCGATCGCCTACCCAGAATTTGTCAAGTGTCTACCCCCTTCACTGAGGGGCAACGCCGCAGGATATATCGGTGTGAACCACTACTAATCCAATTACAAAACTTCTTCATTTTCCAGTATTTTTTATGGGACTTCCACCAACTTATTTGCGGCATTTTTCCGATTAAAATGACACTAAGCACGATATAATTTCAACTGTATTTAGTGGTTTAATTGACGATGGAAGTTTCGGTTCTCAAGGAAGGACAGCGCGATCCGTGTTTACATGCAGTCCTTCTCTACGTTCGGCTAACATTATATTTTCGGCGTGGTCGGCGCGGTAGTCATAAAAAAAATAGTATCCCTACACGATATTTCTCCGTGCAGAACACAGCCGTTTGCAAAATAACACGCTTTTACTGTACTAGAAATTTCATACGTTTTTCATTGGATTCGATTAGACTGCGGATCTTTATGCAAAATAAAAAACGTTTGCATCGATTGCAAGACACAGAAGGGAAATAAAAATTTCTTTCTTCGTTTAATTATCTGATTAAGCTTCAGATTAATCAATACGCTGATGTCTTAAAATCTTTTTAATATGTTCACTGCTTTAAATTGTGCTTGCCCATTTTTGTCCTAAATGCATAAAATCTCCAGTTTCTTGATAATTGAACGTAAAAGTTTTGATGATTACCTGGTACGAAATGATTATTATGAAATATTTATCTGGATCCGATTGTTTGTTGCTGGCACCCGGCTGTTTACTTACTTTTGCGAGGCACTGTACGTACGATCGTGAACCGCGACCGCGAGCCAAGCTCGGATAAAGCCGTCCCCCGCTATATCGTTTGATTCAATATCGCGGGGTCCCGAGGATTTATATTGGGGGAAAATTGCGTTAGCAACAGCTGCTGGTTGCCGCCATATACCTAGCTCTTAACGCGCGCGAAATCCCGTTACGCTGTAAGACGTGTTAATAAAGCCACGACCCCGAGAACGCGCCGCGCCGAGCCGCGCGGCTGCCACGCGAACCTCATTCGGTAACCTTACCACTTTCTCGACCCCTCGTTCCCTATCGACCTCCGCCGCCATGGAAAACCTCCGGGAACAGTCGACCGGCAAGTTGCTGCTTTCTTTTACCTCGCCTTTGAAGAAACACCGACGATAGTTACCCTTTGACCCCTGCGCACCGTTCGAGTAATTGTTCTTCTATTAACCCTTTTTCAGCTGAACTATAGGCAGCTAACGGTGAACGCTCCCTGTCTGCCTGGCGATATTAAAGATCACCGAGAAAGATTTTGCAGTTCTCTTTCTCCCACGAGATCTTGATTTTATTATATTAGCCCTTAACACTAGTAACTAAAAATTGCTGTACTATTATTTAAAATATTGTTTACATTATTAGATACGTTGGTATCTAACCAATTACTAAACATTTAAGTATTGTATGAGGTATTATATCAATTTCATAACTATCGAATTTAACAAATCATAGAGAATGGAAATATTCTAGGTCAAAAGAAACATCTGATTTCCGAGTTGAAATAGCTCCGAGCGTAAAGGGTTAAATGATTATTTCGGACTGAAGTATTGTTTCATTTCTTCTGAAGAAATACAAAAAATTTTAAATTTGGTCTACGTTAAAGTCAGTGTATAATCGTTTGGTTGCTGCGGCATATGTTAGTTTAGTCGGAGGTATTTTAACTTGAAAATTAAAAATTTCCTCCGACGTTGAATAATTCCATTCGAAAATGACTAATTTTTGGAAATTTATTTCAACTAACCTGTTAAATCAATCATTTTGAAATTTCAAGGATATTCTACTACACTATCGATGAAAACGGAAATATTTTTTCTAGTTGAAAAGAGTTATACATGAAGAAACTAGAATGGTTTATCTGCGCACCCTTCTCAAAAAAGCTGTTCCGCGTCGTGCAATATGTATGGCACTTGATGTATTCATCCTATTCTCGAAAACCGAATATATTCCTCCATTTTCCGACTTTGCGAGTACGCTTTCAGCGTGAATCTATTTTTTTATGTGAGAAAATGGAAGATTGAAGAAACGGTGTCATGTTTTGCAATAAAAAATTTTAACAATAATCGGTGAAAAAGTAGATTCATGTTGAGCAGAGAACACTAACGCCCGCAGAAAATCAAATCAATGGGTCGAATAGTTTTCGAGTTACATTGTACGGCAATTTAAAACCGTGTTTTTCGGGACGCGGCCGTTCAGTTTTTATAGAGAAATTCTGATCGCGTATTGAAAAGCTGAAAATGCAGGTAGGGCATGTCACAGTTGTCGAAGCTTTAATCTCATCTCTTCATTTTCTTCGCGGCGGCCCTCTCATTGTTCCTTTTCCTTTCGAAAATTGTGCAAACATAGAGGACTCAAGACGATCGTTCGCCAGAGGGATAGAATTTCTGAGAGCTTAAGCAAATGAAACTGAGGCGAGCGTGACTTCGGTAACAGCCTGATCGTCTTTGACCAAACAGATCTTATCGAAATCTCTGCAAACTCCTCCTAATCTTGCAGGAGCGACGTCGAACGGTAGCATCGTCTCTGTGATCAGATTTCAAATTATCACACGCCGCCATTATCGGCCACAATATTTGAATACCGCAATATTTTCTAAGCAGTGAATTTATATTTATTTATTATTATAGATATTTTCTAAGCTAAGAATTCCAAGCAGTTTAATTTTACTAAATTTTAATCAATAAAACGATGTTGAATCGATCAATCAATCATTAATACTAGGTTTACGGGACCCGTCAAAATGACAGGTTCTAATATTTTTAATTTGCAATTATTAAGATTGTAAAGATGCTTCCCTGAGGAATTATTTATCAAATCTATTTCTTTGGGTATATATTATTGGAAAAATGGCCAAAAATTTGGATAGACACATACCTGTTATGTTTATAAAATAATGTGAAATAGTTATTTCTAGAGCTCCGTAAACCTAGTGTTAATAGACTGCAGATCTTTATGCAAAATAAAAATGTTTTACATTGATTGTGGGAAGCAGGAATAACATAAAAATTGATTTCATCCCTTAACGATTTTGTTACATTGAAAGCAAGATTATAACATTCTTTAATTTTTAAAATTTTTTACTGTTTTATATTTCACACAATCAATTTCTTCATAAATGCATAAAGCAGTCTCATTACATATGATTTAACTTCAGAAAGAGTCTCAAGATTGCCAGACAATAATCACACTTTCATTAAAAAAAGAAAGAAAAGAACAGAAAAATATCCACTAAATTGTGATAAAAAATTGCAGATTTATTTAATTATTCATATTTTCTTAATTTCAAGAAAGCAGAAACAATTTCCGTGGAAACGGTCTGACATAAAGGGTTTTCCATCATTTATGAAGATTAAAGTTGTCACTGTTTGACACGTGGTTAGTAAAATTGTAAAAAATTGATCAAGATTGTTGAAAATAACACTTCTCAGTGGAAGACCCTGCGGAACATTCAAAGAATCCGCTGACTTAAACCGGCGGATAACTCGGCAAACGAACTTTCTCGCCACTCTGTATATTCGGCACGTAATATCGGACAATAATATAACTCAGCTTGAACTTCGAGTGAAATAACAAATATCTTGAGGAAAGAGAAATTTACCGGCACCGATATAGCACTCTAATTCTTGGCCGCCCTTTTTCCGAGCCCGTAATAAGAGTTACGGTTTCAATATTCCGGGAGCGGTCTCGCTCGCAGCCAGTTCCATCGGGATGCAACAAAAAGATTGAATTTATGGAAATCGCATCGAGAGCGAGGAGAAGAAGAAACAACAAAAAGAGCGGAGGCGTGTACGCGCGCGCGTTGACATTCGCTCGTAATCGCACGTACGAAACTGGTTCCTATACTATATCGTATTTACGAGCGTCGAAGACAAGTTCGCATGTAGCCCATTTCCTTGTGGGACTGGCGGAGATTTGTTGTACGCCCACGTTATTCGTTATGTACCGTTATATAGTAACCATATGTTATAGCAATTATATATTTTACGGTACACTGTCGCATGATTACAAAATTGTTTAACACTAAGACTACCGAGCACCGAAAGCGATTAAAATAATTTAGCTTATAAAAATGTCAAGGCTCTATTTTTTTAGATTTCGTCCAATTTTTATTGCAATATGTGCTTGGATAAAGAAATTTATCGAATCATTTTCCATGTAAGCAACGTCATTATTTCAATAATCATAAAATTAAAAATGTAAGTCCGGTCATTTGACCGGTAGATTTAGTGTTAAAAATATGTACTCCCTCTGTCCCATAATAATAGTAGCAAGTGAATATTTAAACGGGAATTATTGGCGGATGCAGCTGTAAGTTATGTTGTAGCGCAAAATTGTCAAATCTCCAATCAAAATCAATGTTTCATGACATCTGTCATTTGTTTTGACACATCTTTTAATTTGTAGGTTAACCTAATTATTACGAATTGTAACTATTTTTCTAATTTCATCCGCTGATCCAAATCAATTGTTTTATTTCAGTTGAATATCAAACCACTGTAAAAGTGAGATGAAAAAAAGCAAGTTATGCTGAAAGCAATGAAGAACGATGGCTCCAATAATTTTAAGCTCACGCATATAGGGAAAGCAAAGCTTCGCAGCCAAGGGATCCTACCTACAATTTTAAAATGTAGTAACGAAATTATTGAAAAATCCAGGATCTATCTGAACACTGAAAATAAAAATTAGGAGTAATATTTTTAATTTATTGTTTAATGTAATCTAGTTTTTTTATATTAAATGTTGCGTTCTATATATATTTTCTTTTGCTACTATTATTACACTGTCCAACAAATTTAAACTTTTTTTATGTTTTCATATAACTGTTGGGTGGATCTTATAGAGTTTTTCGCGCTGATTCCGAATCTGTCGATATTGAATTGTTCTTGGTAGCAAAAGATTCTATAGACTTTCCTGAATACAGTGATATCCAGTATTAATACATTATGAATGTTTAAACATGTTTAAACAATCATTAAAGACGGAGAGGCACCACTTTTGCACCGTTTTTTGATGATATTTTTTAATTTATATGAAAAAATAAGGGTCCAGCGGAAAATCGAACTATACCACGCGATAGAGCAGACTTTTATCTTGAGAAACCATGCTTTCAAGTTTCCAATGTCGACGATTTTACCGAACCAGAAATCAAAATATCATCGTTCGACACGAGTCGCCGCCAGTGGTGCCCTGCCATTAGCGCGGTGTTCGACGGGATACGGCGCGTCGAACGCCCGTTGCAGTGGTGAGCGTCACTGGCGGTAACTCATGTCGAACGATGATATTTTGCTTTCTGGTTCGATAAAATCGTCGACATTGGAAACTTGAAAGCATGGTTTCTCAAGATAAAAGTCTGCTCTATCGCGTGGTACAGTTCGATTTTCCACTGGACCCTTATTTTTTTATATAAATTGAAAAATATCATCAAAAAACGGTGCAAAAGTGGTACCTCTCCGTCTTTAATGATTATTTAAACATGTTTAAACATTCATAATGTATTAATATTGGATATCACTGTATTCAGGAAAGTCTATAGAATCTTTTGCTACCAAGAACAATTCAATATCTATTATAATAACATCACAATATTTGTTTAAAGTTGAAAAATAGGTTTCTTTTTCAAAGTCAAGTTTCTCGAAAACTGTGCGTGTAGGAGAAAAATTAAAGATAGATTCGGAATCAGCGCAAAAAACTCTATAAGATCCACCCAACAGTTATATGAAAACATTTTTGCTGTTGGACAGTGTTATGGGACAAATTAAATTCATCAACTGCTACTATTATTATGGGACAGAGGGGGTATGTGGCAGTAAATGTGTAATAAATATACGTGAGTCTACATGAACAAATAAGTTTAACCCTTATGTAAATAACCTAACCCGTGTACCCATTATTAATTTCTTTTTAGAATTTTTTTAACATTTCTGTTGACAAATGGCAAAATTATTGTAGACTTTTGTGTTGATTTTAAAATATAAAAATATGCATTGCAATTATAAAGTGTAATAATCATTGAATATCGTGGAAAATATAGGTTATTGACGTGAGGGTTAAGCTTGAGAAGCAAATTTTCATAATTTGTCATATAAATTTTTGACTGAACGACGTTTTCTAAATAAATTTTTTTAGATAACTGTTATTTTGAGCCACCGTTGAGAACAAAAGTTGACTTCCGAGGCTGAGTTGAGAAGAACAGTGTACCGCAGTTGAAGCCATTCGGGATGAACGCGGTTCCAACAGCCGTTCCGCGATGCTTTGATAAAGCGAGCCGTGATGAAAGAATAATGAGGCTAGCCCCTTCCAGCAATGATAAAGACTATCAAAAACGATATAATGGACTTGCAAAAGCGTACATTATCCGGCTTGGCGAATGTAACCGTAGAGAATCGGTGAAAGGAGAATGTAGGAAGGAAGGAAGGAAGGAAGGAAGGAAGGAAGGAAGGAAAGGAAAGGAAAGAGGAGAATGCGGGAAAAGCAGGAATGCGAGGAAGAAGAAGGGAAAGAAGGATCGATGATCCTCGAATCGAGTGACTTACGCGACCCTTTTGCTTTCAGCAAGCAAAAGAAGAAGGAGATGAAATAAAAAGCGAGAAAGCTGGAACGCTCGGTGAGCTAGAAGGCGACAGAAAAAGGAAGAAAACGGGGATGGCCGACTGGGTGAAGAACGGGGCTTCGGACCGGGACGTACTATCTCGGAAAATTATGTCAGTCCTATCTCAGCCTGAAAACAGAAACGTAGGATGGGAACGAGAGATATGAAATAACCGGAATAAAAGGGAGAGTGAAATCTCGAGTCTTAACAGGACACCGATGGAATAGAAATATTACCAGGATAAACTCTAACCTTCGCCCTCTCTTGGCTGCCTCGAAGCCCTTATCGATGTCTCGTTTTTCCACCGGTCCTCCGCGTGTCGCCATGTCGAGATTCATCGCTGATTCGCAATCAGATTATTATCCCCAATTCTACGTCGAACTAAATTTTCCGATGACAAGACTGCCTGCCAATTTATTCTTCCTTAACCCTAATATACGAATTTCTGAGTTAAAATTATTAATATTTTGAAGGATTGAAAGTGATTCCTACGTCAAATTTTTCGATGAGAAGAGAATTTTGCCTTCAGAGTAATGTTACCGCAAACATAATTATCTAAAATTGTCAATATTTTGGATTTTGACGCATTAACCAAAATATGTAACTTAAAAAAAATCAATTTTGACGACGAAAAAGAGTTTCAACGGTGCGACGCCTCAGCAAACGCGGCACATTCTACATCCCCTTTAGGGGGGTTACCCGACTTGGGATGGTTATCGTGGATCCCATTCATTCCGTCCTCGGTCCGTCGTCGTAGCAAAGCGAGAAAGGGCCGATCGTCAAGTACAAATGTTCCCTCGAAGGAGCGGCGCAAGGTCGCCATGCGGGTACATGGTGGATTACGGCCGGCTGTTCGCGGACACGTGAACGAGTTCGATTCTTTTCACGGAAGAATGGTCTTTCCGTGTCGCTGAATTCAGTGGTCAGCCCGTACAATCGCGGTGCACTCGAGCGCCCGTGTCTACGGCCGTTCGACGTCGCTGGCCGCCCGAAAATAAAGAGGAACGGAGGCGTCGCAGGAGCCGTCGCAGGAGCGACGTTTTAACACAAAAATTTAAAAACTCATAATTCAATGAAAAAATAAAGAAGGAACCCATAACAATTCTCATTCGAACGAGATGAAAGTATCACATTTTTGAAATGAAAACTTCATTAAGGGAGTTTCAAATTGCATACAAGCCAATTGCGGCTTCGATTTAATCATTTTAATAGAACAGAATTTTAGGAAAAATTGACGGAGAAAAAATTCGATTTTTTTAAATAATAAAGGTGGTCTAAAGAGGAGGTAGCTGTCCCAGTTGGCGACAGGAATCAGTTTCCTGGCTCTAAAAGGTTCTCCGCGTCGCCCCGAACCGATCAAGTATTTTCCAAACTTCGTTCCACCCACTTCTTTCACCCTTCATCTTTCTCTAGGTTCTCTCCACTTACTCCTCCACATCGTTCCCTTCGACGTCTTTGTATTCCCACATGCTTTAAGTCGGGCTCTATCCTTCTTCTTTCCGTATTCTCTGTTCCTCCCTTTCTCTCTCTCCCTCTTCATCGCGTTACTCCACCTCCGCGTTTCTCAGCTGACTTTTTCCCTCAAAGTGCGCTGCCTGCGGCTAGAACTATATCACTTTCCGATAAAAGTCGGCTCACACGTCCCTGTAAAGGGTTAAGAAGTCGGGGGGACTAGGAGGCGACTCGCGGCAATGACGTGTGCATATCCCGCATGATACGTCCCCGTGAATATTATTTATTAATATTAACGGGGGTGAAATTTTCGAAATTATTATTCAGATACAATTTTCATTAAGAAGTACGATTAACAACAGCGAAGCCAAAATTAAAACGGAAGAGTTATGTTATGTGAATACAGCCCGTAAATGAATATCGCGACTAAATTGTTTGAAAATTATGTTATTTGCGATAACTTTAACTTAATTAATGATATCCTGTCTGGCAGATAGCGTGAACGTATTTCAATTAAACAAGCAATTCTATCGTGCTGATCCGATGACTACCATATGTAACAGCAATCAAAATTAAATTAATAATTCGTTTTAATAACAATCACGAAGTATTAAACGCATATGGTTTCACCATTCAGCGATCAAGCACGGGCATGGTGATAATTCTCGTTACGGAAATGCAACGCGTACGTTGCATCGTTTATTTGTGTTACTATAAGATTAATTATTCCGTAAATATATTACCTTGAACCAGCCTAATTATTGTTGAAGTTTTCATTCTATGCACTTTTTAGAAATGAAAATCTAATAAACAGTTTGCAAATCTGTGTTGGATAATCGAAAGTTTGGAAAGTAATGGTGCAAGCAGGAATTGTTTATGGAAGCTTGATATTTTTATAAATATTCGCATTAGACAGTCCCAGGAAAAACAGTGTTTAAAATAAAGAATATTTCCAGAGATCATTCTCTAAACTGTAATCTCTCTAAACGTGTATTTGTTAAACTAAAATTGGTTAATTTAAAGCAATTATGTAGTTCCGTATTAATGGAAACGCTGTTTAAAATATTTATTTAATTTTATAAGTATATACATACATATACTATATATTTTTCAGTTCGAACTTCAAATATTTATTTGCAGGAAATAATTCGGGCATTATCCGCGTAATTATTATACATTTTATGTTTGTACATCTTGTTTGTCTCAAACGTTTGTTGTATAGAAAACGGTCTCAGATATTTCTTTTACGTTAGGGTGAATTTTGGAAAGATGTAGGTACAGTGTCGATCAAAGTCACTTTGGACAAGACTGCGGCATACCGATCGCAATTTCTCCGTTTACTGGAAAATAGCACAGAATCGTGAATTCGTTCCATTTGTCGGTTAAAATGACGGCATAAAAGGAGAAACCGTCCAGGACCCCTTTTCCCCGTTACACCGATCACCGTCCCGGAACGTCGGTTAAGAACCGCGACTGATGTGCTCTCCTGTAAGTACGCTCATACGTCGAAGTTGAAAACCGACAACTGGAATGGGGGAGCAACAAAGGCCAGATTGTAACAGAACTTATTTTCAACCTGAGCGAACCACGGTGACTGCTGTCTTCAATTACCAGAAAAAGTGAATGGTACCTAAATTCTCTGTTCCTGAACACCATAGGTATTTTATCGAATATTTCAGAGAGAGAAATTAGTGCAAGATACCTTTTTATAAATAACTACCATTTTTCCTGTAAATAGTTCCAGTAAATACAATATAAATCTGTTAAATAAAATTGAAAATTCATCATTGTTAACCCTTTGCACTACGATTTATTTTTCAATTTTATGGCCAACAATTCCCTACTATTTTAAGTGTTTTATTTGAAGTTTACTTCAAAGGACAGTTCCTTGACTGCTACTCATTTTCGCAAACAATTTTGTTTACTAATTATATTAAAGATATACAAAATAAATAAATAAAAAGCTATATAAAATAAATAAATAAAAAGCTATATAAAAATAAATAAATAAAATATATAAAAATAGCTCTCAAACTTTGTTGTAATTTATATTTGTTTTTAACTAAAAATAATAAATTAAATAAATGAAGGAAGAACCAAATAAATATAAAAACCCGTTTCCTTTACATTTTTCTTTCTCTGATGTCGAGTCACACTCGACAAAGGAGTGCAGAGGGTTAAATGTGTTTACGAATCAAAAGTAATTCGGAGAAGAATACCGTCCCGTTTCGTGAATGACGCGTTTCAGAGAGTATTTATCTTGCAATGACCAGCCCTCGAGCGAGGGAAGAAATCACGGAGGGAAAAGGAATTGTACTTCGAAACTCAAAGTTCAGTGGGGCACTCCCACAACCCGTATAATTAGTCGAGTCCGAGGAAACTGATGAATAAAAGTTTGTTATCTGCAAGGGAATACCGTTGTAGAGAATGCGCCCCAATAAGCACCTAATTGCGTGAAACTTTCACATAATATGCTTTGGATATTCAAGCTCCCTGTTTGTAGATTCGCTGCATTGCAAATTATATCGGCCACAATCTCTCGGTCGGTTAAAGTTGTCGACGGAAATTAGCAGTGGCCACTTACACGATTATTAATTCCATTGATCTGTTCGGGATGGTAATAAAATGACAAACTTTATTATTATTACTAATTATTAGACTGCGGATTTTTATACAAAATAAAATTTTTATACATCACAAGCTATAGGAGCTAAGTAAAAATTTATTTTCCTCATTAGTGATTTTTATATGTCCAAAATAGTATATCGGCATTGTTAAACTCTTTTAATCTTTTTCCTGTTTTGAATTACATCTACTCATTTTTACTCATAAATGCATAAAATCCGCAGTCTACTAATTATACATAGATCGATTGGATATGTCCATAGTATAGGGTACGTAAATAAAAGAAATAAATTAAAAATAATAAATCTGTAATAGTTATAGAATAATATTGAATTCCCCTTCAATATATAGGGTTGGCAAGAAAGTAATTTCGGTATGTTAAGGTGAAATAAAACCGAATTTCTTTATTCAAGCGATGAACTTTAATCAATGAAATATTTTTTATTTATTCTTTTTGGCGAAAGATCATCGAGCAAAAGGGAAAATATCTTATTCATTAAAGTTCATTGGTTGAATAAAAAAAATTGGGCTCTATCTCACCTTAAAATACCGAAATTACTTTCTTGCCAAACCAACAGTACATTATATTTTATAAAATCGCACAAGTTCATCATACAAAAAATAAAAAGAATGTATAACTGTCCTACTTTGCGGTGCTAGTAACACAAGTTTCGAAAGACCGTGATCGTAGACATGTAACAGGAATAAGACTTCCGTCATGTCTGGCAGCAATACAATAAAGAATTCTGCTGAATTTTTTCGACATCGTTGCAGCAAGTTTTACGGCATGCTGGGAAAATAAGACAGCTATTCTTCGAAGTAGACGTAGCAATAGTACAGTCTGTAGTCTGATAAAAGATTCATTTCGTCTGCTTTCAATGCTACAAGATCCAACAATTCAACAACATGCAGACTCCAGTCAGTTTCAATTTCTATTAAATAATAAATAATTTCTTCATTTTACGTAGTCACTTTACACTAGAAAGTTGTGTATGACACATAAGAATAACGAAACGATTAATAACAGCAAGTCAATTCATTTAAACTGGTGAGGATTTCAAAGTAGAACAGGAACAAAAGAATTTGGATCTTTCACGGATGGACCGACAATTAGAATGATTTTCTCCGCAGGCTGATAACTGCGTCGCCGCGTTCCCTTTCTTATCGCGTGCATGCGCCAAAATTCTGCTAATTCTACACGATCTGGACACGCGCCGCTGCGTGTTTCGGATACCGGAAGTCGCCGACATACCTGTGCGGCGTTCCACGCGTTTATTGTCTGACTGGAATTGACAATCCGCGTGCATTTTCGCGAGATATTAGTCCAGTCAACGAAAAGTTCTAGAGGGAAATGGAACACAATTTTTGACTTTCGGACTTTGTTCGGACTAGTCAGGACGTAAATATACTAAAAGTCCCCACTCCTAGAAGGTGAGCGGAGTGCAGGGGGGCATGTAGAAGGTCCCTTTTTGGTTTTCCGCTTATATCTCGGAAACTATACGTCCTAGCGATGAGACCATTCTATACAAAATTAAAGCTGACAAAATGTGCCACAAGATTTATTGCATTCAGTTTTTCGCTATCTCGCATAGTTTCCGAGATATCCGCCCTCAAAATTCACAAATTTCGAGAAAAAAATTTTTGCCTCACGTTGTTTGCCTTATTAAAACGCTATATTATACAGTGATATAACGTTTATATCATATCCGGTATTATATTTTGCACCGGGATTAGAAATTCTGTATTCCCCTCGACTTCCTCGATCTGGCGACTCTAATTCTGAAAAATTTTATTTTCAAAATTAGTAAACTTTGAGCGCTGATATTTCGGAAACTATGCGAAAAACTGAATGTAATCAATCTTCTGGCACATTTTCTCAGCTTCAATTTTGTATAGAATGGTCTCATCGCTAGGACGCATAGTTTCCGAGATAGAAGCGAAAAAACGAAAAAAGGGATCTTCTACATGCCCCCCTTTTTCTTTGTTCTTTCACGTCGCTTCTTCAAGTGCTAGGTTATTAAGCGACGGGACCTAGTGTTTATAAAATGGGTTCGGAATCACCTATTTCTCCAACAACACGTGTAAAGCAAGTGGGGGCCACTTCCCGGCTTTTACCGGGCGGTCACCCATCCGAGCGCCGCTCACGTTCCACGCTGTTTAACTTCGGTGATCGGACGAGAACCGGTGTTTGCAACGGGACAAGACTTTTAGTATGTTTACCTCCGAACAAAGTCCCAAAGTCAAAAATTGTATTCCTTCCATTTCCCTCTCTACACCTCCCTTTTAAGAATTCATTGACTGGACTATATCTGCATCGAACGGATGATCCGGATACGCTTGCCTAGAAAGAAGAAGACTGATATCGATAAAGAAGGAACCGTTAATAGACGATCGGGGGCGGATGTAGTGGAGGGTGCCATGGGGGTGTGCTAGAGAAAGACGTTGGTTGGATATGTCTTGGCGTATACAAAATTCATAATCTCACGGCGTTATAATGTTTGCCAGGGTAGCTGGAGCATAGAAAGTCCTGGTATGCATAAAGTGTGGCGATGGGGGGCGGTGTACGATGGGATTCTGGGGGTTGGGTTGGTTCTGGTGTGGGTGTCGAGGGTGCGGGGGTGGATATTATGACTGGGAGCAGCAGGAGACTGTAATGGATCGCCGTGAGCGGCACGCGGCCCGAGCTGCATTCCCACTTTATAAATCACCACCTGTACTCACCTGCTGAAAAATCCGCTGCGAGGCGGAACGGGCGTAGGTACACCGCTGGGAATAACCGGGGGCCGATGAGCAGATTTTCTCGCAGGATCATCCCCCTACATGGTGGAAGCTCGAAAATGCTGGCCAAAAAACAACGTAGAAAATTAACGTAAAAAACATCGTGAAATATTAGGCACTTGGATCAGTTTCTGCCGTTTATTAAGGGGACATCACACTTTCTCGGGTTGGAAAAATCGACTGTTTAAAAAGTATCCTATTGGAAGGTATCATGCACCGTGCAGCGTACAGTGCACAAAAATGATCTGAAACAAAAAAATCAAAACAGAATCGTTAGTTTATGCAAAAACGCTCAGAATGACATTCATCTTTTTCTAAAATTTGCAAAATTGCAAAAATGGCGACGTTTTGAAAAAAGATTGTGGCTTAGCGGAGCTCGAGGGAAGCGCTCGATAGAACCCTTCACTTTATTTTGAAAATAACGTACGAGAACATCTCTGATAACTTTCTAACTTTTTTTATCGTATTCCTGAGGAAATTTCCTATCGATTTAAGCAAAAAAAATGCTCAAAAATTTCATTTTACAGGGCTGTCCCCTTAAAGATTGAAACTTGAATTAACAAATTGAGTAAAGTATCAACCGGTATTTTACATTTTACTATCAGATTGACAGATATTCGACAACCCGGAACTAGTTTTAAAAATGTCTAATGGGGTCTTGAATTTCGGCCAGTTTTCTGGAGTTGCTCGCACACCATGCGACGCTGGGCGTCGAGGCGCTGTGCCCTCCCTCCCTGTAAACCGGAATAATGATATACGAGGGGGAATAGAAACATAGATTCGCCATTGACGTCTTCCTCTTTTTTGCCGAGGCGCGCGGTATCTGTTGCGTGCCATTCAGCCGGAAGATTGAAAGGAGATGGATAAAGTAGCGGTATTATATTGGCCGAGCACAATGGAGAGATGAGTGTCCTGAGACAAGAAGGAAAGTTTTAATACGGTGCACAATGGGCTCCATATACTGCTATCGGACGGGCCGATTAAATTGAGTGTCGCGCGAGCATAGTCACGGGCTTCTCTGAAGCACGTGAATACGAAATTATTGCTCAAGGGGGATGTTTCCTTTTACTTTTTAATGAAGGGCATCGATTTTGTTAGTTTGCTGGCAAACGTGTGCGAATCGTTTAGCTTGTTTGCAACAAGACCATTATTAACACAATCATTATATATAGTACATTTGGAATTCCTCTTTAAGATGAAGTTTTTTCAGTATTATCGAAATAGTTTAAAAATTTTTAGTTAGAAATTCGTGTGTACATATGAAAAAGCAATTTTACAAAATATTTTTGTATATTTATGCTGTATTCGTTGCTAAATATATAAACACACTTTTTATTTTTAACATATTCATATTTTATACTTGGATGTAAAGAAATCAAACGAATTAAATATATGCGATAATGCAGACTTTTTGAAAAATTTAGAAAAATCGTGTCGGAACAGTAGTTGTGTTATATTGTTAAGGGATATCAATAACTTTACACGGTGTAACACGCTGCATCAAATTTAATTCGAGATATCAATTGCGACGATTCTGATCAACACCAGCAGCGATACTGGACCGAACTCTGAACTCACAGCCTTCTCCGATCAATTATCTGGCGCAAAATCATACATCATTGTTAAACTCTAATTTGGTAATGCAAATTCTGATTACTATTATACTAAAACATATAATAATTTGCAATTACACGAATTAGTTTGAATTTGATAATTTAGTACCTAATAGAACGGTACAGTGAATTCTCTGTAGTTGGGGACGCTGAAACCTCGTGAATTATTGACTATAGGTTATTACCAAAATTTCGGACAGGTAAATCTTGTGGAATTAAAATTCTTAATTGTAAAGCAATATTTATTTCTGACGCAGCCCATAAATTATCAATAATGTTTCAAGTGGAGTTCCTCTACTATTTCAGGGAACCAAAAAATCATTTTTGTTAAATTGTCGATTGCGTTTGAAACTTCTGTGGATAATAATTTTCTTCGAACATGGGTCCACGTGGTGACCAAGTTGGACTTTCGTGACAGAACTATTTAGGACCCGGGCTAATTCACGGCACCCCGATATTTCTCCGGCAGGAAAGGGGTCCGAGTTCGAAAGATTTTCGAAGTTTTATTTTCTGGACGCGTTATATCTGGCGATCGAATCGAGCACTTCTAACGTGGCCTACCCCTACTCGACTTACCCCTGGACGCTCGTAAATCTTTGAACGAAAAGAGCGGAGGCAGGATCTTTCGTTCGCTGGAACCATCGTCATTATTCGATGGAAGTTTCAAGGGAACCTGGCGTTTACATGATTAAGAATGTTCCAGTCTCGGTCGCCTCTTACTTTGCGAAAACTTCCCCGGCAGTTTAAGGCGTTTAATCTTCTTTGCCCGTAAGATGATTCTTCGCGCGAACGCGCTACTTTCCACGGTCGAGAGCGCGGCGATGCTTCGATTCCGAAGAAACAACCAGGAAAATCATCTAAATGGAAATTCAAGCGCCGCGCGGGGCCGGCCCTCCAGGACTTCCAATCATTTGGAATTACACGTGGGAGTCGGGATATTTCCTGGCGGCGGCGGAGCTACCTGTCTCTAAATAACCGTCCGAAACTTCTCACGAATAATTAAGGCCCACGCCGTAAAACCGGATGCTTTAGTCCAGAACAATTCCGGCGTCGGGATAACAGACGTCGTGCAAAGCGGAGCATCAAGTCGAGGGTGAAATGAAAATGCTGCAAAAAGTGAACACTACATTTTCGATTCTGGAAAAATTATCGAATCAGCGGTAATTTCGTAAAAAATAAATTTGGACTGATTCTAAAGTTTCCTAAAAAATCATACAAATTGAACCTTCTGCAACAAGGAAAATTTTGTTCGAAGCTGAATCCACCGCAGATTCGAAGATCGAAGCTTTGCAACGACGTCTTCAAAATTGTTATACTATTTTTATTAACATAGTTTAAATACAGACTATTTTTCGCGCAAGCAGTGTTCAAATACTTTCTGGATCCACTTGTCTGGTTGAAGGAAATATCTGCAGCTGTGTAATTTTTATGGGAATTTGTTTGAAAATGTATTTTCATGCAGATATTTTAAGATCTAAAGAAATAAGTTATTTCAGAAATTAGAACAGTTTATTATTTGTTTGGGGTAGAAGATAATTCAAAAAATAGAAGTAAAATAATGTTCGAATAACGCGAGGCCCATATAGACTGCTCAAGCATGATCCCTCTGTAATACAGAACGGCTCGATGCAGTGTTTGCGAGTGGAAGTTTATGCTTCCCCGCAATTTAGGGTAATACCGAATAATTCCTGGCCCACCTATGACGCACAGTCGTTGCACTCCGCTCCGTTGTTATGCGATAGATGGATAAGAGAGGAGAGTATCGTTGGACCGTGTCATTGTATCGAGATAAGCCACGTCTCGATGGGTAATTAACTAACGGGCCGCGTATACTGTACTCCTGGTTAACTTTGCGCCGACTACTGGCTGGAATCGCGGACTATTTGTTTTTCATTACGACACGGACAGGTGCGCAATAATTTCATTATCAGTTTTCATAAACTATCGGCCGAGCTGTTGCGTCACAAAATAACAAGTGTCACGGTACTAGGTTATATTGGACGCGTCACCGGGGACGGTAATGCTAATGTTAATTTTACATGGAATCGTCCGTCACGGGATTGTTTTTGAAAATTCGGCAATTTTGTTTGTCACGAAGAAAAGTCGAGACACGAAAATCCACATGTTGTATCGGGTTGGACAGAAAGTTCGTAGCGTTTCCAAATTAAGAATCGAAAATAAAATTAAGGTTATTTATTCATATGTTTATTCAATAACACGAGAAGTTACCTCGAAAATGGCAAAAAGTAATAGAACAGAATGGAAAATATGTTGTTGAATAAATATCTGAGTGTTAGCTTCCAATTTTAATTTACAAACGCTACGAACTTTCGCTCCAACCCAATATTTTGTTAGACAGTGAACTTATTATGAAACAGGACATAGATTGTTCGTCTCATGATTAATTAATTTTAAACCTGGAACAGTTTCCAGTCTTGTTAGAAAATTTGTTCTTGACGTAAGAGTTCAGTTAACGTAAATTACGTGGCATAATCGTTTCTTGTAGTCAGTCCCAGTCGAGGTTCTTCCAACTGCCAAGATTTAAGACGTGTCAAGACTTCTGGAATTCGAATGCACTAGAAAGTTGCAATGTTTCTTCCCACCTCGGTGTTACAAATCACTTTGACTGCTTCAACTTTGAATAGTTCCGTGTCTTACTTTGTCATCGTCCTTTGGACAGTATCAAGTGCAGTCCGCAAATTTATTAATTAATTTAATAATTTATTTCGAGGCAAAAATCCCAGAAGAAATTGAATAACGAGAGCGAACAAAAATATTGAAATAAATTCACAAATTCATTTTCGTGGTGATATATTAAATATACCAAATTGATTAAGAGATTGCAAAATATAAGAGGGTTGTAAAAGTAATCAATAGACTACAGATCTTTATCCATCTATTTTCTTTTTTAATAATTTTAATAAATCAAGAGGAATATGAAAACTCCAGAAGAAATTGAATAACGAGAACGAACAAAAATATTAAAATAAATTCACAAATTTATTTTCGTGGTGATACATTAAATCCAAATTGATTAAGAGATTGCAAAATATAAGAGGATTGTAAAAGTAATCAATAGACTGCGGATCTTTGCCCATCTATTTTTTCTCTTATTCCATCTATTAATTTTAATAAATCAAGAGGAATATGAAAACATCATATGTTTCACATTATATGAATTTTCTCAATTCATATAATGTCTTCAGAATTTTGTATTTTAACAAGCTATGTACTTTAATTTTCTAGAATTGTATATACACCTCCAAATTCATCCTTCAGCACGATAATGGAAAAGAAAATTGCTAGAGATATATTTCTAGTCCACTTCTACGCTAACTTCCACGCAAAAAGCTCCGGTTGAAAACGCCGAGAAACGAGATAAGGACCGAATTAAATTCTAAACCTTAGGGAGTTTGTATGCGCGCACCGAGATAGAAGGTGGCCGGATTTCCGATTAAAGCTGATTTACAACGAACGTCGGGGCTTCAACTAATTCCGTTGAATATTGTTCAAAACAAGGTTATCCCTGTTACATGCGCAGTAAATGTGGTAATCGTGTACCCAGGTGCTAACTTTGTGATTTCTGCGAACAGCATATAGTTCATACCTATATTTTATCCACTTTTTATGCTCTTGGCACACAAATTTCAATCTGCAGTAATTTCAAGGGCTTTTACTTTTATACTGGAAATCATCTTCCCCATTGCTACCCTTTAAAACGAGATTTAAATGATCTCAAAAATAAAATTAATTAATTCTTCCCAGATGTCTCGCCACACAAAAATTTCAATCTACAGTAAAGTACCTTTTCTTCTATACTGGAAATCATCTCCCTTATTGCTACCCTTTCAAACGAGATCTAAATGATCTCAAAAATAAAATAAATTAATTCTTCACAGGTGTCTTGCCACACAAAAATTTCAATCTGCAGTAATTTAAAGTGGCTTTACTTTTATACTGGAAATCATCTCCCCCATTGCTACCCTTTAAAACGAGATCTAAATTATCTGAAATATAAAATAAATAATTTCTTCTCAGGTGTAACAATTTTGAAATCGAGAAAGATGATTGTTTAAGTGGCGCAATTTCTATGGGTACTGTACAGGCCGAACGAAAAATTCCCCCACGAAACCATTCATCAAATCGCTTAATCGAATTATAACCGAGAAGAAAAGCCCGTGAGAAAGACCGACGGACAAACCATCCAGTCGATTCACGAAGTTCATTCTTTAAGGGAGCGGATCAGCAGGGCCGGGCGTTTCTTCCACCCCCAAAGCCTGGTTCTTCTTCGCGAGAAGCTTTCGGAAATTATTCAGCCGTTCGTCTTCAGCCCCCACCCCTTGGATTGAACGGCGACGCGCGTCGCGTCGGTGGGGTGCGGATCATTCGGTATTAACATAAAGTGGATTCAATATCTGCGGGCAAGAACTTAATTTAAATCCCCCGGAATATCTTAAGGGACACAATATCGGATCGTCGGGCTTCTGAGCGACAAGACGTCTCCGTGGATGAGGTGCACGCTCCACCAGTCAGTCGGCAGACTTCGCGAAGGATATCGGCCGCAGATTTAAATCGAGTTAGCTCATTAGGTCATTGTCGGCGAATTGAATTTCTCATGGAGCCGACAGGAGGCGTTGATTAGCTCAGCAAGCGTCTATCCGGTGGACGACGGTGCCGCCTGCACGGTTAATCTTATGAATCTCCGTGGCTCACGTGTCCTGCGAAACAGGACACGCGTCCTGGGGATCACGCGTGCATATTATTTCGCTTGAAGCACTCATTACGACGGCTGCTGGGACACTCGAGTCACTTTCTGCCGGGGACGCCCTTAACACCCGAGTTTATGGCTCTTTGGTAGATTCAGCTAGCATTTTTCGGGATTTCCGGATTTACCGGGATACAGGAAATGGAAACTGTGTCGCGCGACACCCAGACCGGATAGGCGCGCAGTGAGAAAACTGGCCAACAAACAAAATAGAAAAATTAACGTAAGAAAAACATAGTGTTCAGGGAAAGTTGAAATATTAGCCACTTGAATCAGTTTCTGTCGTTTATTAATAAGTGAGGTAATTATTATATTTAGAAGGACGTACTCTTCTCCGATTTTGATGAAATTTAAGTATGTTATGCAGGTACACATTTTGAACAAGTTTTTCCTTTTCACATATGAGGGGGTCTCTTTTGGTTTTCGAGATATTCACAAAAAACTATTGCTATAGCTCCGTGGCAACGTAAGCCTGCTCCGACGACTGTTCACTGTTTTTGTAAACACTTTGTGGACTTCAGAAAGAAAACAGGGTCCCCTCATATGTGATAAGGAAAAAATTGTTCAAAATGTGTAGCTGCATAACATACTTAAATTTCATCAAAATCGGAGCACTGGTTCGATCAATTTTTACTTAAAAGCAATTTTGCAATTTTTTATTAATATGCAATATTTAAATTTCATAGGAGGAAATTTTCAAGAGGAGTACCTCTTTCTAAATAATTACCATAAGTGGAAATGGAATTTGTCGTTCGCCAAACTAAAAATTAAAACGTGAAATAACAAATTATATAAATACTAAATTACGAAACCTAATAATTAGACAGCGGATCTTCATGCAAAATAAAAATGTTCTATCTGAATAGCAACAAAATTAAGTGAAATATAAAGGTATTTTCTTCTTTGATATGTTGAATAGGCTGAAAACTGAAAATAATACGACAGAACTTTTAAATTCTTCTAATGGTTTTGCTGTTTTAGACTGCATCTATACTGATTTATGTTACAAATGCATAAAATCCGTCAATTAATAATATTTCACACAGATTTCGTCGAATGTGACTTCACTGATACTAATTCCACAAAGGAAGTCGAACTTTATCCACTCCCAATTTCACCGAATTTCCCTGCGCGGATACAAGTGCGCATAAACATCCTCCGTCTAGTGATTACAATCGAACGTCCTTGTCCTTACCGTCCTGGATCGTTGGGAGCGGGGCGCGTTAGCGCAGCGAGCCGAATCGCGAATCGAATAATAGTTACAACTGCATAGTATAATACGACAACTTGTAAGAGCTCTCCTAGCGTCGCCCTGGACGGCATGGGGCTCGTCAATACAAAACTCACGACGCGTTTAAGTAACGAAGGAGACTCGAGGATGCGGCTGAATCGAAATGATTCGGGGCGGAAGGAGGAGACTGGCTGGAAGTTTGATCGGCCAGGCTTGAAATTATCGACGCGAGCGCGCGGAACCGGGGAAATTTCGAATAATACTCATTACAAGTCGAATGACGGCGGGGAGGGCGGAAGGGGATGGTCGACATTGTCGTTACGTTTCGGTTACTGCCACTCGCTCCGACGGTTTCCATTAGTTTTATCTGTTTATCTTTTAGTATGGCGGCCACTCGTCGCCCCCGATAGAACCGGTCCAGTTTATGGTGTTCGCGGGCGTTTGCCGGCGCGCACGCGTTTTCTCGTTAAACTGGAAAACACGAGCGGTCCGTGAATAGTGTTCAAATAGTGTTCACCGTTCTGGAAAATTTCACCGGGTATTCCGGTCGAACGTACGAATTACACCGGGTGTTCAAACAGAACGCCACATATCATACAGAAATGCTTAAATGCTAGACGAAATCGTGGATGTTGATGCTTGCAATGTATTAGGTTGGTTCAAAAGTAATTGCGGATTTGTATAGTATATTATGACATACTATAATAATAATACAGTAGGTTTAACGGTTTAACGGTTTAATGTTAAAGTATGATGCTCCGTCTTTTAATTTGTGTTCCGTCTATATTGATAATAAATATGAATTAATTCTCCACGATTGTATCATAACATGACTCTTCGCTCATAATTAGGAGATGCACATAACTATACCACCGTTTCATCGACTAACGACCCGCGTCTGTTGTTTTGATCATTCTCTCCCTCTCAGTTTCTCTAGCTCGCTTTTAGTAGGGGAACAGGATTCAACTATTATGACGTATTTATATGGAGCAGGATGGAGTGCTATTATAGAATACTGACTGCCTAATTTGAATTCGGTTAATTAGACGTACGAAATGTTTCGCAGTAAATGTACTTATTAAATAAAGCATTGTACTAACTATATTATGAGTCGCATCTACTGTATACATGAAGGTTTAAAGTAGTATGAAACTCCACGTTAATCTGGATTCTTTTGTTTAATAGCGGTAGCCTTTGTGCCATTAAACGGGAATATTCTGTATAACAATGTTGATGTCTGATATTTCAACAAAATATTTCATTAAATTTATTGAAAAGCGATGAGGATCTCAAAAATTGTGCAAAAATGTTTGAAAAAGAATGTAGAAATTCCGGGCTCAGCAAATTTCGCACGAGCAAGATAAAATGCGTTCTGATCCAGTTTATCAACAATTTTTATTAGAATTCTTATTATAATCTCTAGACTGCTGATTTCTATGCAAAATAAAAAATGTTCGCATTGATTGCAGGACACAGGGGATAAATAAAAATTGTATTCTTTTGTTACAATTAACTTTATCTTTTGTTATAATTAGCTTTATCCTATAAAGCTGAAACTAATACATTGATGTCCCCAAATATTTTTAACATGTCCACTGCTTTAAATTGTACGTGCTCATTTTTGTCATAAATGCATAAAATTCGCAGTCTGATAATCTCATGTACAGTACATAATAAATTCCAAAGAAAAATCTGCAGATCCGCGATTAAAATTTGCAATATATATTTCTATAAAATGTTAAATAATCGGTGGTACGTAATGTGTTAAAGGTGGTAATACTGAATTTCAAAATTTCGAAGCAGCGAGTTCAACGGAGTTATTTTCTCTCGGACCGTTCTTATTTTCGTTAACCACGGTCTACAAAGATTTATCGACAGAAAGGAAAATGTTCGCCATACCGTACACGCGCACTCAGGAATCGGTGTACTGTAATGACTCGATCAATGTAACGATATAACTCGGTTCTGGTTTCGATTACTTTGCCGTAGTAGTACACGCCTATCAACATGTTACTTTCATCGAGACCAATGCCGATTCTAATACAATGGAGCTGATACTGGAGGTGGGGATGGGATTTGTTTGATACTGTCGCTACATTTAGGTTTCAACCTATCTTGCGTATCGCTGCATTGAATAGTGCATTTCCAAACAATTGGTACTAAACTAAGTTTACTATTAATTTCAGCATGTCTATAATTTTGATAATTTGATGTCTATAATTTTGATAATTTGATGTCTATAATTTTGATAATTTGATAAAAGAGTTAGATTGAAAAAATCGTCGATCATGATGCTTCTGTACATACAGTTACGTATGAAATATTTCATACAAACGGAAGAGTTTATCCAACAATATGATCACGCCAACGAGAGATAAAAGGGACTATTGTCAGAGTACATTCTTTTTCACTCTGCAGTTTCGACTACAATGACTACTTTGATTTTGTGGCATCTTTTTTTGGGGAGGGGGGATAATTTTTACCTTCAATGTTTAAATATTATTCCCCTACTGATATTAAAACTTTCATGATATTTATTTCGTTATATCCAGCATGGAGAGGAGTTTAAAAATTAAAAATAGAAAAATAATTAATGTTCGCCAGTCGTCAGCCAATAAATACGTAAAGAATGATTTTCTGAAACCATGGTTTCATCGGTTCGGAAAGCTCCCCCAGAGTCACAGAAGTCTCAGAAACAGAAAGTATACGGTACAGAAACAGAAAGTATAAGTAAGAGGAATTGCGGAAACGATTCGAGGGGTAGTGAGCAAATCGAAAGACCAGCGAAAGAAAAGGTAAACACAGAGGAGGGGAGAAGAGATTTCGAGAGTTTTACGAATTCACGGTGGCAGGGGGTGGGGGTTGGTATGCGAGGGTTGGTCTGCTGATTGGCTGAAAGCGAGAGAGAGAGAGAGAGAGAGAGAGAACGTCAAGGGCAAAAGGGACAAGTAGAATCGGTCGGACCTGTGAAAGAACAACAGGAAAGAATTGAAATAAATTACGGAACAGAGGGGAACAATTAAGTGGCCACCGGGAAAAACGAAACTGTGGAGGCGGTTCGTGGTGCTAATAGCGACGAGAACCAGTGGAAGGAATTCTAGAACGGGGAAAGGACTGGTTCTAGGGTACGAATTCCAACGTTGTCGCGGAGATATCTGGGAGACTGGTAACAAATGCCATCCGAGGAGAGGAGAGAAAAGAGAGAGAGAGAGAAAAAAAGAGCATAGATCGCGCGAAGAAGTTCCTGAAAAACGACACCGAAACGAGCTGAAGAAGCGAACCGAGGAATGCAAGAAGCATCAAGGATCTAGGAGCAAACGAATACCGATGTCTAAGCGAGAGAGGGAGAGAGAGAGAGAGAGAGAGAGAGCCGCGGAGGTGAAAGAAAAATATGAAAGACCAAGAAAAAGAAGGGTGAAGGATGGCAGACAGAAAACGCTAGGTGGAAGAAAGGGGGCGGGATAGGGTTGAAGGACAGAGTCGCAGGGGTGCAGGGCGAGAGGAATCGATGTGAGTGTGAGACTGTGGTGGGGGGGACTGGGCACCAATCAATAGACGCGCGGCGGCGCCCCACCTGTCAACGCTACGCGAGATAAACAGGGGTATCCAGATTGGTATTTAAAAGTACCCGGCGTGTCGGGTACGCGTGCTTTCGCCATTGCTTTCTTTCTGTTCATAACCCGGTACCCATCTGAGACTTTGAGCCAGACATTTCTTATCCTCCCTGTGATATCTACACACATATAAACATACTAGTGTATTGTAAGGTAAAAGAGTTGTAGAGATAATAGACTGCCTTCGAAAATTGACAAAATAATTATTAGTAGACTGCGGATCTTTATGCATTTATGAAGAAATTGGCTGGGTGAAATATAAAACAGCAAAAGATTCGGAAAATCTAATAATATTGTTATGATGTTTTCAATGAAAAAATTAGTAGACTGCGGATCTTAATGCATTTATGAAGAAATTGGCTGGGTGAAATATAAAACAGCAAAGATTCGGAAAATCTAAGAATATTGTTATGATGTTTTCAATGAAAAAATCTATTAATGGATGAAACGAATTTTTATTTAACCCCCAGTACTTACAGTCACAAAATATTTTTACTTTGAATTGAATGAAGAGGATAAGCAGTAGAAAAGTTTGTATTGTTAGGTACTAATATAGATAATTAATATTTTATGTTAATCAGTCATTTTTAACCCTCGCAGGTAAGGTAAGGTAAGGTCTAATAACACATAAATAGTAAGGTGGCCTCGTTCTTAATAAATTTGGGATAAAGAATAACACAGGATAAAAAGTAAACAAACAGATTTAATTTTATTCATATAAAAATTCGTTTAATAATGTAAATTAAGTCCTATTTCTTGACTATAAGGTCGACATTGAATGAATATATTGTACACGTGTACAATTATGAATATAAAAATGGAACATATTTTTATTCCGAAGTTAAACAATTTTTAGAGAGAACGGGCTATTGGAACGGCGACGCCCCACCTGTCAGTGCTACCCGAGATAAACAGGGTTCCCAGACTGGTATTTAAAAGTATCTGGCGTATCGGATGCGCGTGCTTCGGCTATTGCTCCCTTTCTGTATAACCAGGGAATGCAATATCAATGCAGACGAATCGAGTTTCCACTTCAACGCTCGACTCCTTCGACTCGCTTGTTATTCGTTCGCCTGGCTGTTTTCTCCTCGGACTCATTACAAGATTTCTAGGCACCGAAGAGAACGACTGCAAGCTCCGTTGAAAAGTCTAAGACCTAACGCAGGCTCCACTGCATTCTCTTTTTAGATTCATTCGTACGATATTCTCGGGGACAGAGAGGGTGCAGAGAAAAAATTAGATTGTAATGAAATTTATATAGGATATAGTTTGTTGGAAAATATTTGACACACATTTTTTCTGCAATAAGCCTAGCCATTTTTCCTTCATTAGAGTCTTTGAAAGGGTTTTCATCCCCAACTATGACGGCTATTTTGCAGACATAGTTCAACAAGGAAATGATTAAACTTGCAAAATTATGTACACATTTATGTGATATGCGCTCGTAAATATAATAGAATACAGAGTAAACACTCTCTCATGCACTACAAAAATAAAATGACATAATACTGTGGAAACTTAACTGGAAGTGCCTATAAATTCTGAATAAAAATAAAAATAGCAGGATTGAGTGTTTTATATGGTTCACGGTATATACGATGATCACGTGATATGTGTACATAATATTTGCATTTCCAGGCGCAAGCTTTTCTACTAGAGTCAAAAATTTATTTCCGCGACGAGACATAAACGAGAAAGAATTCAACGATGCACTCTTTGCATTTTAACATCTACACGCATTCGAGACTGAAATCAAAGCTGTAAACAGGTTCCAGATTTTGGTAATCTCGTACCAAATAATCTAAGATTGAAGAAAAGTTTTTCCTCATTTTACAAAACTCGTATTCACCATTAATTCGTCATATTAATTGAGCTCATTCGTCTCTTTGTTTACCATAGCTGTACGTGTGTGAATGCAAAATACAATTGCACTCGTCCGAAAATCTGTACGTATTTCGTGAAAATTTCATTTCATAGCAAGCAATTCATTTGTTTTTTATTAAAGAAATGTTTTCATTTTATATTTCCCGAAACACGTGTCCACCTTAATTATTTACATTTTCACATTTTTTCACTGTATCAGAATATGTATATTGGTCATTTAGAAGAAAAGTGACATATATCAAAAAAATTACTTAAAATTGCCGATTTTTTTATTGTATTTCACCAACTCAGAAATGTAAAATAATTTGTTGTTATTTCGATACTGGTTGGATTGTCATGTACATTAGTTATAAAGTACATCACAATTTATATATTTATTATTATGCTTGTTTTAGAAATATATCTCGAATTATGTCACTTTTTTTCTGAATGAACGGTATTATTTTCTTGCACGTAATTCCAAAAGTGAACAATAAGTGGTGCCATAATTTGTCCGAGATGGTAAATGTCCAGTATATTATGAAATAATGAAAGTGAATGTTTTTAAATGTCGGGATTGTTGACTGTTTATATTGCAGAGAAGCGTCCGCGTCCCTGACGATTGATTTTATAAAGCTACGTGATTCGCTTTGCAGTGATACGCGATTCTTTAAGGATTTTCCGGCTTCCTGGCGACGGGGAGAAATTGTGAAAAGCGGAACGTGCCTCTAACAGTGGTCCCGGCGAGAAAGAAACCGACTGAGAAATAAGAAAAATCCTGGAATAATATTACGTAACGTTACAGCGCGCACCTTCCCGGCCGCGTGAAAAGTTCTCTCATTCCGGAAAGGAACAGGAACACCTAAAATAAAGTCAAATTCAGCGCCGCGATTCCCGCTGCCATAAAGAAAATCATTTCAATGAGATGCCGCTGCTTATTTCCCTGTAACTCGAAAAATATCTCTCGCACCCTCTTCTGCTATTTCTAAAAAATCCCGCGACCCTCACAAAAGGGTTCTCTCATGTATATAATTTGATAGAATTAATTATTTAATCAACGCTTTCCCACTTCACGGCTTCGAATTATTAGGCAGTTGATTTTTATCAGTGCGATTGAAAACACCGTTGGTTTAAAATAAAATCTTCGAAGCAAAAGAAATTATTAAATTAATTATTATAAATTTAGTCACGTGTGTATTTACTCACTCGCTTAGAATTATTCAATAAATTATTAATAGATTGCGGATCTTTATGCAGAATAAAAATATCTTACCTGAATTGCAACAAACAAATTTAATAGTGTGTTTAAATTTTTCCTAATACTTTTGTTATTTTAAATTACACCTAGTCATTTTTGTTATAAATGCAATGTGAAAATAATATAATAGTATGTTTGAATTTTTCGAATATTTCTGCTATTTTAAATTACACCTACTCATTTTTGTTAAAAATGCATAAAATTCGCAGTTTAATTGTTAATATTTTTAACTCCTGGACGAAGGTTGGGTGCTCTGAAATGAACGATGGGTGGAATCGATACGATAGTGAATCGTTCGAGACATTGGATAATAGAATGAGAAATTAAGCAGAATATCGGTAATATATACGATAGTTTAGGGTAAACTATTGGATAGACGGTAGTATTAATATCAGCACGTATTACTGACTATTAACAGGGAATGGATCGACGTAATTACACGAGGGTCGTGTGCCGACAGTGGCGGAGCAGACGTTGGCTCGTACCACTGTGCCACATGAGGGCCACTGGCAAACGGAGCACTATGCGATCATACATCCAATACAGGGTGCTGCGTCGGATTATTACACCCTATTTCGCGGTTCATATATGGAATAATCGTATTTTCTACGGGTCCGAAGAATTCACGGAAACCCGCAGACCATGCCATCCCTTCGTTATCGATACACAGTGTCGAACCAAAGAAACTTTAACATTATTCGAGCACTGAAAGTGGCTGATTTACCTTGTGAAAATAAGATTTATCGAGACATTGCAAAACATTTTTACAAAATCAATTCTTTTATATTTAAATAAATCTATATGCATGATGCATACCTATTATTAAAACTTTGAACCTTTCAAATATTGAAATGTTTAAAGCCGTAAACAAATAATATAATGAAATTTTCTTTTTGATTTAAAGTAATTTAAAGTAGTAATACTTTGAGGATGCATCTAAATTATTGTACGGAATATGAAATAGTAAGAATACTAATTATCTGTAAATATATTTAGAAACAGTACGATATAAAACATGAGGGATTAAGAAAGGAAATAAATTCCTGTGGGACTCCTCAGATCAAAACTATTAGTTCGCTGTCCTGTTTTAATATTTCTCTACCGACGACATTTTATTGCATTATTTTTGCACATTTTTCTCATGCAGATTTATTTCCTGTTTTATACAAAATATTTATTGCACTGTGTGTTACCTAGGAAATCGTTTTTCTTGGGTCGAAGTAAGTGAACGTTCTTCCTTTCTGATTCCAGGAGCAATTTTCGAGCAGGGCACCGACGAAGTTCAGTCAGCCTTCAAATATGCGATGTTGAACCACAACCAAAACAGCACTCGGAAGTTTGAGTTGCAGGCTTTCGTAGACGTAATTAATACCGCGGATGCCTACAAGCTATCTCGCCTTAGTAAGTAACTTCACCAATCGAACAAATTTACTTGTATATGTTCCAGCACCTTTTAATACCATAGATCTTTCCTGAGAATTAATTTAGACCCGTCGCACAGTGAGGTATCCCGAAAAGACATTTTTCAAGAGTTTCCGATAATCCGGATAAAAAATTTTCCAACAAAAGTTGAACAGTATTTAAACATCTACAAACTTCCATTAAAATGCCTCTATTATCTATCGAATGCAATCTATTTAGTGATGGAATCTGAGTCACTTCGAATCGCTTCGATTCAATATTTACGACAAAAAATTCGAATCACTTGCAACATAATTCGAAGCTCAGAACTCTCAAATTGCGGTCAAAGTGGTCCGAAGTAGGCCAAGATTTTTTACACGAAATTAGTTAAACATTACACCATGCCAAAACGATCAGTGCTAGACCGAAGCTTCTCAACACATTTAAGATTTGCTTCCATAAATAAAAAATGAGCGGAAAACAGAGATTTCCGATTAGCCCATATTACTTAATGTTCAACAACTTTTTAAAAAAAATTTTCTCGCCAAATAAGCGTTGTGCCTGTGGCAATCTATCCTAAAATTTTCAAACAAATTCGTTGGATAGCTTCATTTTTACGGATTTTCTGCCGCGTTTTGGCCATTCGGCACCAATGGTGTGCGGCGTAACGTTCTGAATTTTTTGTGACATTTCACATCTCAAATTTCAGTAGAGGATAGAAATCGATTTCACTTTGTTCACGGTATCAGCCGTGTATCAGGGACGACGACTGATCAACAATGCTTAGGTTCGTACGTGCCGGAAACGCGACGACGCGGTCGCTATTGAATCTGGCACGTTCGGAATCGGTGTAGCATGTGGGCCACGAAATAAGTAACATTTCGCTCCGATTACGGCAAAGATACTAATCTCGTTGCTTTATCGGGACACGTCTGTTCCTCGTCTTTGGAAGACGTGCACGTACGACACGCGACTCTGCTTCTTATCGTATCGACCGCAAATAGAAAACACTATCGCGGATACAACATCCGCGATGTGCATCGCGTTACAGATAACACACAATCAACCCTCTCGTGGGACGGAAGGAACTATGTAGAACAAACTCGAGCAATTCCTCTGTAATGTTCGAATTCTTCCGGCAGGAGTACTAACAGTTATTTCTCCTATATAATTAATAGGAGAGCTAATATACAGAGTGGTCCACTTAATTCGAGCATCTTGAAAATCAGTCTTATTTCCTAGATAGCCGAATATATCAGAACTGGGAAAATATTATTTGTTTCAATTTTTTGCATTTCCGATTAAACTGAATAAGACAATGAAAATATTAGAAGAATTTAGTTTGATACGATTCAGATAAAGATGGACATAAAACTATAAATAAAAAGAGGATTGTTCATTATTTATATTAATGAACAAAATATCTGTTTTAGAGGTTCTCTTCAATCTAATCTTCTATTTTGAAGAATCTTTTTTTAAAATTTTTTGATCTATGTTTCAAATAGATCCTCTGATCCTTGCTTTCGATACTAAAAGGAATTGTTGTTCGCAAAGGATTAGCAATAGAAGCTTTTTTTTGTTTCTAGCTGGCAAGTATGATACCCTAAAAAGAGTTAGCCAAGAGTAAAAATCCAGTCTCTCCGTTCGTGTAGCATATCGTGGGCAAATATTTTCAGCTTGATTTAGAAAAAGTCAACAACTCCGATAGAGTAGGAGGAAGTTGCGAGGGCATCAATCATGGGCTTGCGCAAACAAGAAGTAGCCGCGGCAGTATTTAGATCGAAAGTCTCGACGCGAAATCGATTTCAACCGCTCCCGCGTCGTCGTCTGGGGATTCTATACAGCCATTGTTCACTTTGTCCTGGAACGTGTAGATTTGAAACGTGACCGAGTTGACCGGCCATCCACGGGGTCGTTTGATGCTTTCTAACCTGAGGGTGTCGGCCAATCGAGCTGCGCTGAAATTGCCTTTGAAGCTGATCGAGTCTGTCCTAAACCGTAAACGAATGGGCATCTAGGTGCCAAAGGTATTGGTATCTTGTCATCAATGAAATCCTTGTAGAAGTTCCAGCCAACAGTGGGACGATAGATTTTCAATTGGAACGGGTTCACGGGTTTCTACGCCTGCTCGACAAGACGCTCATGAGCATACGATCGCACGTTCTTCATACCGACTCATTCTCATTCATGGTTCACATTTCTGTCCCCATTTTTACGTGTAGGGTACTGCGGTATTTTTCCAAATCAGACTAAAATACGTAAAAATAAATATTCTGTCCTGAATAAATTTGCACAACTCAATGAGAATGTATTCTTGTTGGCGAGGCAAAATTGTCAATCATTCACATATTTTTATAATCTCAGGATTTGAAAAAACATTCTTCATAAAAGGTAAAAATAATATATTTTTTTAATAAGAAACATAAACTATTATTATTATATTAGTTATTTATGTGATTTTAAGCTAAGGTGTTAAAATTTATAAAAGGTTTATTCATTTAAAATGTAATGAATAAAAAAATTATTTGTACTGTACTCAGAATTTATTTAAATTAATGGCCAGACACGTAATTCGTTTGCATAGTGTATTTCGAATTCTAAGTCGCAGTAATGGGTACCCAGTAATTGGTACATGACTCTTCTTCGTCCGCTGTAATACGTACAAAATGTTATCGATTTTATATTTTAATATTTTCTTATGTTGTATTGGGTTTTGAGGGCCATCAATTTTCTTCTGTATTCAGAACACGTTAATCTTCCATAAAATGTTTGCATATATTGTTCTTTCACGATAAATAGGAATAATATTAAAATAAAGCACGATCGAAGCATGATACCGCAGTAATCAGTACAGTTACGCTATTATTCCGTCTTTCGGAACACAGGCTCCACTTCACCTTCCATTCTCTGCCCCCAATTGCTGATCAGTGACTGACCGAGAAAATATTCGGGTCAGAATGGGTCATATCGGGACAATACAGCGGCTCGGTAATAGAATTCGTGGACAGGTCGCCCCGCGGTGGCTTGGCCTCGGCATCGCGAATATTTGGGCCAAGTCCAAGAGGCAGAGGCCGACTCTCCGCAGCACGTTACGGTACTTAGGAAAGCCCCGCTAATTGTATTAATGCTAGTCGGTTTGCCCGGATCAAAACCCCGTTGGTATAATCCCACGGTAAGCCATGTTGCTGGCCCGCCATATCTATTGTCGAGATGCGGCCCGTTTAAATGTTTCCACTCGCTGGCTCTCCCAAGACAACTGACTTCCTTGGCGGGTCGGCGAACGCTGAAATGTAAAGCCACGCGAAAATCCGAGGGTGTTGCTCTCGAAAACAATCGGGATTGCGCGGGTCGGGTTCAACGCGAAACCGCGAAATGAGTAATCCGTTGACGGTGAAATGCAAAACGCGGCTGCTCTTTACCTTGACAGACTCAAAATTTCTGCCTTTCTCCAATAAATTATGATGCATTTGATATGCAATTCAGTAGATTTGTACCCAGCGCGGCTTCAGTCGAAGTTTCAATCCTCTAGGACCAATGGTTCAGGATTTTTGGTTGCTTAAAGTTAAGCTTTTTCGGTATTTTTGACAGGTAAGAACGCCGCCATATTGGTTTATAGTGGCGATCGCGCGCCGCTTACAGAGCAGAACCACAAGATGTCTTCCGAGATATCCTGCTGATTTCAATTCAACAGGACACCCTGTATAATATTCATCGTGCAACAAATTTTGAAAGAATTTTATTCGATTAGATATTTCATTATTTTCATCGAAAGGGAATAAAGTAAATTTCAATTTAATCCTGTTCCGCGAACTAGATATTTAAGCAAAAATCGAACGATATTCATCCGCTGTAAATGCATGTTCAATATAATATTCGTAACAGAAACGCAATATTTAAACCGTTGTATTTATCGACGAGGGAAATAAAATTGCTGTTGATTCGTGATTTTGTAGAATGTGCTGCAAAAACATTGGAAAAAGGAAGGTTTTCTCTCTTGACGAGACATTCATAACACGGATTTTACTTTTTCCCGTCATATCCTGCTAGCGATATTTAATTGCTCAGCCTCTGTTATGTAACATTTTTGCAGAGGTACATGTAATCGGGCGTGCATGGAAGGCTCCGATTTTTCGGTTCCAGCCGTTCGGTAAATTTCGCTCGATGATCTGCTAACGAGAATCCTCTCTTTGAAATTGATTTCGGACGAATTAAACCTTCCCACAGTCTCTCGAATTTCGTTCTGTCCGTTTCCGGTTTCGCGGGCATGTTGTAAAGCCAATTTCTCCGCGCGTCGGAAAAAAATTGCGGTAGATAGAAGCCAGCGCGCACCGGCTGGACATAAGTCCTCATTTCCGTTGCTCTCGCGTCTCGCCGAGTGAAACACGTAACACGATAATGCGCTATCGCGAGATTCGCGCCGTCAATTTCGCGCGTCCCCCGGATCCGCGTAACGAATACCGATTTTCCTGCGCCGACACGCGACGGTGCATCCAATGCTCACTAGTCACTATACGAAGTGACACACAGGCGTGCGTGCGAAATGGCGAACACGATTATTTTTCAGAATTACTTTGTTCGGCAATTACGTTCCCTACGCTCTTAAACGATTTTATTCGCCGAAATCGAGATCATGTGACGGCTTTTGCAAGCACTAATTCAAACGTTAGAACTAGACTGCGGATTTTATGCATTTATGCCAAAAATAAGTAGGAGTAACTGAAAACAGTAAGGACATTAGAACAATTTGAAAAAAGCTATTTTAACTTGAAAATTACACATTTCTTCCTATTAAATTACCTATAGTAATTTCGTTGTACATGATTTTTCTCATGAAAAATTTAAAGGTTAAGAAGAAACCTTTGAAGTAGTGGCGATGAAAAATATTACAAAATGCCTCGGCATGCATGAGAATTGTAAAAATTCTAGAAAAGACAAAATATTATATTTCTCTGCGAACGATTCAACAGCGGGAAAAGTCTAGGACCCGTTGATTTCGAGTTAAACCGCGGGGTGCGGTCAAAGGGTGGGATCACCATTGACTCGCGGCAGCGTCAAGTGCAAAAAGCATTATTCCACGACCGACTGCATTCAGAGAGCGACGAAGAATATCAGGAGCGGACCCGGTAAAAGACAAAAAGTTCGAAACGAGTGGGAATCCTATGGAACGACTCGGGTTCGACGATAGACGAGGACCAAGGGAACTTTCCCACCGAAAAATCACATCGTGAAACTGAACGTAGCGAGAAATCACTGGGAAAAAGAGATGAAGAAAGCCTGTGGAACGTAGTGTGCTCGTCTTAGCGGAACGTAATAGCCGTCTATCAACTTTCGCTGCATATCGTATAATATCCTGCAGGATCCTTTGGTTAGGAGGTAACCCCCGCGGCCAAGAAGTAGGAAGAGAAGGCGAGGAGAGATGGAGGATGAAGGTCGGGCGTTGGGGTTGCCAGCCAGCGAGCCAACCAGCCAGGAGTGGCATAAATCTGCCGAGGGCTCCCGAGGGTATTTCCCGCCTTTTTTCCTCTATACACTTCCACCGTTTCTCCGACCTTCTTCTTCTTCTTCTTCTTCTTCCTCTCTTCCTCTTCTCTTTCCATCCCCGACGGCGGACAACGTTCTTCCCTCCCCACGCTTTTACACTCTCCTCGTCTGGCTCAGCTTTACTCTGCTCTGCTCTGTTCTGCTCTGCTCGGCTCGGCTCGGCTCGGCATGCTGCACCAGAAGCGAGAGACGAATCCCAGGGTTCAATTCCCACGCGGTTTATTCGGGAACAGATATTGGTCTGCTGTCACCACAACCGAGACGTGGACAAAAACCACGCCGACGCAACGATATACTCGCGCGTTATCTTCGCCGGAATTCGCAAAACCGGGATTGCGATTTTTGGTGTCACGGCTGACTCCGAGACTGCGGATTCTGAGTATTCCAAGCAAAAATTAATTGTTCGAATGTGAAGAAGGCATTATAAAAATTGGTGCAATACCAATTTGATTTTTAGTCAGACCCAAAGAAAACCGTCTGCGACAAGTTTCAAGTCGGTACCCCTACTACAAGGGTAGTTATAGGGTGAACACGGTTTAATGAATTATTTCTTCTGTTCTGCTCAACAAAAAAATACGAAGAAATTCATGAACATTCTACGTAATAGCACACATTCGAGTACCACATTTAAATTATTATGTTAATCGAGTCTCGTCGGGATTATTAATGTGTACTTTTCCAGATTTTGATTCTTTTTCGGATCTTCCTGCAAAATAAAAATTTTCGAGAAGATCAGGAATTTATTTTCTTTCTTAATATGTTTAATTGGATGAAAATAATATACCAGTATTTGAAAATTCTTTTCTAATGTTTTAAATTACACCTACTCAATTTTGTCGTAAAGGTATAAAATCAGCTGTCTAACTATAACAGTTGATGAAAATTCTTATAGTAGAAGCACAAGAATATGGTCCTTGTCCAGATCAGAGTCATGATCATGATAAATTTTTGCCATAAGCTGACAGCCGGCACAACGATCGAAAAAGGTCCGAGACCTCGTTACCTGTGGTACGGTATTAAATTCCTTTCGGGCCATGGAGACAGTTTCCATTAACGGGCCGAGCCGGGTCGTGCGAAGAAGCCCATCGTTTGACATTCGTTCCGATCGAGTTCGAAATGGTTCGCGTGTCACCGCAGGAGAAACGTTATTTGTTTGCCTTGTGGTCCGCGGCGCTTCTGGTTCTCGCCGGGATCGTGTCATTTCCGATTGTCGTTTCTCACGGAAAGAAGCGTCGCGGCGCCGGTTAAAGACCCCTGGAAATCGCGAGCAAGCATGCATGCATTATTTCCGAGCTTCATGGCCGACGACGCTTGTTCAATTCCGGACGAAATTGACTTGCGCTTCAAAAAATTTTGTATTAGCCGGCCGTCGGTGACGAAACTTTTGACAAGCGGATAACGTGGACGCCGGAACTGTTGTTTCGAAACGAATTTGATAGTTTGTCTCTACCGTGATAGAATGTGTTGGGGAGGAATTATGCGCGTCTACCCGGTGGACCGATAGTCCGGACCGTGTTGGGACAATTTCAGACTCCGTTTCAGTACAAGGGAATTATTGTACGGTATGATCCATTACAGTCAGTTTGTAACGACGAAAATAGAATTTTATTTTAAATGGGGTATATATTTTCTACAGTGAAATATTTTTGGTAATTATTTAGAAAGAGGTATCCCTCTCCAATTTTGATGAAATTTAAATATGTTATGCAGCTACACATTTTTAACAACTTTTTCCTTTTCGCATATGAGGGGGTCTCTTTTAGTTTTCGAGATATTCGCGAAAAACTATTGCTAGTACTGAATTGAATTTTCCGTATTCGTGTACGCTCCGTGGCAAATGCAGGTGTAGTCTCTCAAAATTGAAAGCTCATCTTATATATAACAAGAGTCAGACCCTGTTTTCTTTCTGAAGTCCACAACGTGTTTACAAAAATAGTATACAGCCGCGCCAGAGTAGGCTTACGTTGCCACGGAGCGTGCACGAATACGGAAAATTCAATTCAGTACTAGCAATAGCTTTTTGTGAATATCTCGAAAACCAAAAGAGACCCCTTCATATGTGAAAAGGAAAAAGGTGTTCAAAATGTGTAGCTGCATAACTTATTTAAATTTCATCAAAATCGGAGAGGAGTACCTCTTTCTAAACAATTACCATATTTTTATTTTGACAATCTGAACCACGAAACTATTAAATATTTTAGATCTTATAAAAATATAGTATTTTCTACAGTGAAATATTTTTATTTTGACAATCTGAACTACGAAACTATTTAATATTTTAGATTTTATAAAAATATAGTATTTTCTACAGTGAAATATTTTTATTTTGACAATCTGAACCACGAAACTATTTAATATTTTAGATTTTATAAAAATATAGTATTTTCAAAAGTGAAATATTTTTATTTCGACAATCTGAACCACGAAGCAAAATATTTCAAGAATCTGAATCATATTTCCATCTAACAATGTGAAACAGAAAATAAAATATTTTATCATAATAATATTTTTCCTGCAATCCTACATACAGAATACGCTTTCTCTCATCGCGGAAGCACATACCCTATTCCATGAAATTCCAAACTCTGTTAACTAATTATAATACACTAGCTGTATGTGCTGAATTTCATTACCAACGTTTGCAAATAAAATCGGTACGGAGTAACGAGCGGCGGGATATCTCTCGCGAAGATTACGGAAGACTTGCAATGGCATTAGCGAACGAATTCGCGGTCTTGGATCATTCTCTGATTGCACGTCAGATCAACGTCGACGGGGGGTAAGAAGAGAAGTCGCGAAGACGACGTCGACGACGACGACGACTGTCGGCTCATCAGCCGTTCGGTTTAAAACTTTCGAATTACATGGCGGAACACAGACGCCATTTAAAAGTTCGCTCCGCTTGCAATATTTACTTTCAACGTGACTGTCGTTTCTCTTACCGTGGAATCTCACCTGCACCTCCCTCATCCCTTTCCAGCCACCCCTATCTCCCTCGAGGATTACTTCCGATCGTTTGTACATCCGGCTCGATCGCGTTTCTTCGAGATTGCTCGCAGTCTGACGGACCACCGTTGCCGATTAATTCTCCATTCGAGTGTACTCGATAAATTCGGAATGCGTTCGTCGATCGAGCTCTCGTGGCTCGATTAGTTACATTCCCCGCCCAAAACTATGGCGAAACAGTCCATTTAGGGGGTTATCGTTCAGAAATATACAAATATACAATTCCACAATTGTTTTTATGTATATCCCATACTCGAACTAATAGATAGACAATCAAATTTCATTTATTTCAATCAGAATCAAGAGACCTTACAATTTTATTTTAAAATTTAATATAAATTTTATTATAAAACTGCTCCTGATAATACGAAAATTCATTATGGATTTCTAAGATAATTGTAAAATGTTGAAACAGCACAGATTCAACTTGTGCATTGAAGGGTTAAAAAATTAATATGTACATTTTATTTGTTAATGTATATATATTTTTTTCAATAATTGTGTTCCAAAACAAAAATTGAAAATCTTTTTTTTACAATACCAAACGAAATAATTAGATTAAAATACTAGAGATGATTCGTTGGTTTAAACTTGTTGATGGATCTATATAAATTGTATAGAACAAATGTTAAGAATGTTTCCAACCTTTTGTCTGGGAATGTACTTACTTCGAGTAGCGTCGCTTGTTACGTTGAACCGATCGTTTCCTCGAATTGATCCTCCTTGCGGTACAGAGTGAAAAGCTTAGCTGGCGGTCACGTTTTTCTCGAAATTTATCAGTGGTCACGTGGGACGCGATAAATTGTAGAAAATACCTGGGAGAGTATAGTTTGGGCTGATGAGTTTGTCTGCTAAGAGCGAAGGTTTTCAAGCAATTGCAGTTCAGTGTTGAATTTGTTTGATACCTGCAATGTCAGTGATAGACAATTTTGGAAGCCAGAAAATTGTCCCAAAAGTTTCTTTCGGAATGTGTTCCTTTAATGTTGCTAAACAAATACAAACAATGCGATAATCTTTACGTTAATTCCTAACATGAATTTGCATTCTGTGCATGAATCGAAAAGCAACTTTTGGGACAACCTAATATTCATTTAGCAATATTAAAGGAACACTAATATTTCGCAAGCTCAATAAACGCCATTAATTTCGCAATCAGTAAATTTCTAACTGCTTAATCATCAAAATATTGAGCAACGGAAGTGTTCCAACTTCGGGAAATTTTTATCGGTCACTGGATGAGTCGCTATCGGCAAACCTCGTTCTCACTGGTTACTTACAGTCGGCTACAGCAAACTTTACTTTGCCCATCCACCAACTTTATAAAGGTTTCAAGTCTCCCGTGAGAATCGCCGACCACTTCGACAGCTCTCGCAACCCCCGTAATAATTCATTATTAATGTGAGCACTCTGTTTAGGTAACTCCTGCTGTTCTCGATCTCGCGAAAGTATTGCAATTCCAAAATCATAAATGTCACAAATTGAACTTTAACCACTGATTACAAACTATACACTTGCATAGCTATTAGCAACCTCGATTTTTGCACGCATTTTCGGTCCCGTTTTGTGCAACAAGCGAGGTACTACTGTACTCCCTCGAGAAAGGAAAGACATCTGGCTCCTGTCTCTTGTAAAAGTACAGACAATTTTTATTATGTACCATTTTTATTATGTACAATTTTACTATCAATTTTCATTGATGATTATTGCATAATTTTAAAAATCCACGATTCGTGGCTAAACAGTGTTTAATGGATTCTTCAGCAGCAATTTTAACCCCTTCGCCCTACGATTTAGTTTACTTTAATTAACTAAAAAAGGAGAAAAATTATATGCCTACATGTTCTTAACGAAACCAAAATAGAATTTCACCTCGCTTTAAAGGAAATTAATGACCTACATATTTATTAGGCTCTGTTCAGAATTTTCATCACGAGTCTGACACGATATTATAGGGCAAGGGATCAATCATGAACTAACAAGTCACCTTCAACAACGTCATCTAATAATTTCATTTAAGATTAAAATGTAAAAAAAGATTTGTACGCTTTCTTTCTATATTCTTGCTATATTTGCACATTGGCAACGATCGAGTTGGTCACACGGACTTGCTGACACCGGAGAAAACAAGCCTCGCAGAGGATTAAAGGTCGAGGCGCGCGTAGAACGACACCCCGAAGACACCAACATCCGAGGAAGGACCTCCTTGGGCTCGCTGTCTAAGTAATAAGAAATCGATAAGATTGGATGCAGAGCCGGAGGAAATCGTTTTCTCGAGTATCCTATCAGCGGTTGACAAATGAGCGCTCGTTATTCCGCCGCTGCCTACTCGATATAACGAGCGTCATGAAAAGGAGATCCACCTTGAATTTAGAGTTCGCGATCAGTTCGAAAAAACTGTGATCATCGATCGCGAGAAATGTCAACCCAAGTTGACCCTCAGTTAATCCTAAGTTGACCTTGAAGATCGTCTTTGGGCTGAACTTTATTATTAATCCCCACCTCCAAGTTTTTGGCGCAAAAATGAGTAGGTTTAATTTAGAATAATAGAAATAGTAGAAAAATATAAAGATACTGTTATATTATTTTCGACCTATTAAACATATTAAGAAAAGAAATAAATTTCTATTTCACTCCAATTTGCTGTAATTTATTTTAAAAAATGTTATTTTGCATAAAGATCCGCTGTCTATTCATAACATTTGCATTATAAAATCGGACATTTTTATGTGCAACTACCTGATAAATCTAAAGCTGTCACCGTATTCTGGGGGCAGAATATGATTAATATCGAGGTCGAATCACTCAATGCCGCCATTATAAAGCTCCGTTCACCTTCTTTCCTCAAGTTATGCATATAATATCGAAGCTGAACTTTGGTTTCGACGATCGGGTAAACCGAACGGTTAATCGAAAAGGGTGGAGAAAGCTCTCGCTTTCAACCCCCTCGTCGCGCCCTTGCCAACGTCCTTTCTTCTTTCGTCGGCCTCTTCTCGAGGAACTTTCTGAATTCGTGCGCGTCTCAATGGACTAATTAATATTGATGATTAAAAAGTGCCCTCGCGGGTAATCAATTTTCATTGGTATTAATATTCGCTGCCCCCACTGCCCCCACCTCTCTCGTCCTGTCCGGTCCCGACTTTTTCATAGTCTTTTCGATTTAAGCACGCGATGGAACGCGCCTTAATTAAAATGGAACGTGTATAAGCTTTGACGGGGACGCGATCTCGATCAGAAGCATTTGTGTCATGCTTCTTTTCTTTCTTCGAGTTCCAGGACAATTTCTTCTTTCCAGTCAGACTCCTCGACTTGTATATTTGTGTATAGTCGTTCGATATATGTGTGTGATTCATTATGAAATATTTGCAACATTTGCCAATATTGGTTTTCATTCACGAGGCTGCGCAAAGTTTTTTAATCACTGGTTGGTGGGCTTATTTTTCATGTTGTTGAAATATAAAAGAAATGGAATGGTGTTTTATATACGCAGCTGCAGTTTAATGAAAAGTAAACGTCGAATGCAAAATAGATATTGAAATAAAAATTTATTGCATTTAACTAAATATAATAATTACTCGTATAACCATTTTATAAATGTATAGTTTGAAGCCTGATTGAAAATTTGAGAATCACTCCTCATTTGAATTAATTAATTATAATAATATAATAGATCATTTCACTGCAACATTCATCTGAGAGTTGAATTCGGAATGTACTGAAATATTTCTACTGTAACTGCAGTTGTAAAGTTGTTCTTATTTCGAACATTTCATCAAAAAGGTATTTCCCCAATATTTTCTGCAAAAACTATTTTACATCGCATACGTGGAAATATTTATTGGAATACTAAAAATTACGTAACAAACATTTCATTTTAAAATCGAACGAAATAATTCAGAGGAGAATTATTTCCTCCTTCAAATAAATTGACGCGAAATTACATAGTTTACGTCATCATCGGACAAAGTAAAATTATTTAAATGATACACTACGGATTTCCAAATATTTTTTGGGTGGATATAGAGGGAGGATTAAAAAAAAGAATTAGCCACATTTGTGGGAAAAAATTCGTATTACAACTGCGCCACAACCAACGAATGAAAGTTAGGAGATGCCTAGAAGTATTATCGCTGAGATCGAACTTTCCGTTTACGGATTGCGTGGCGATTGGAACGGCGATTCGGGGTAGTTAAAATCCCATATAGTTCTTGCGATTCCCTGAACGCGCAAGAAACTTGAACCCTCTTCGAAACAAGATTTCCCCGAATCGAGGGTCGATGGTTTTGCAACAGTTGAATGTTTCTCGAATTGTCAGTCATGTTCCTAATGACGCGGAACAACATTTCTTACCCTTAAATGAAGGGAGAAATTAATGTAGTCTCTTTTCTAGTCTTACTAAAAAATTATGAAAGTTTTCACACAAGTAGAGCAAGTTGTGCCTAAAACAATTGAATGTATTCAAAATTGTATTCAAAAAAAGATACTATTAAAATATTGAAATTTTTTCAAGGGCTGATTTCGCCCCTTTAATGTGAGAAGTAGCACGAAAAAATAGGGTTGTATTAGACATAACTTACTTAGTCTACTTGTGTGCAAAGTTTGACAATTTTTTGAATTTATAGGTTCGATAACTTCTCTTCTCAGTTAGGATCTTTCACATAATGAGGAACAGAAATGCTGACGTAAGAATCATTAATATACAAATTTTATGCATTTATGACAAGAATGGTAATTTAAATCAGTGGACACGTCAAAAATATTTAAGGACATCAATGTATTAGTTTCAGCTTCATAGGATAATTAAAAGAAGAATGCAATTTTCATTTGGCTGCTGTGTCCTGCAATCAATGCAAACATTTTTTATTTTCCATAAAGATCTAATCATTAACATGAAAAATTGTACATTGCACATTTATTCGCAAAGCAGTGACAAGGAAAGATACAGAGACTCTTTTCATCTCTTTCTTCGCGCCGGGAGAAAAATAGTAGACACAAATTCGTGGAGATTTTTGCAAGCCGCCTTGAAGCCTATTAAGATAAGAGAATCACGGCGCGGCAGTTTCGAGGGAAATCGGCGAACGTAACCGTTCGGCTAATCGAAAGCAAGGTATCGGTGGTTGCGCGAGCTAAATACAAAGCGATAGCCTAGTTATCGATTCCGAGCAGACGTGACCCGTATACAGTATACACACGCACTGATCTTGCACATCGGGGGTCCTCGAGACCGGGTATACGCATTGATACATACCATATTCAAGGGGATACTCGGCTCTCCTCGGGGGCAATGCTTTTTTATTCATTCCGCATTACCATCTCTCTTCGACTGACCTGATCCTCCCTCCCTCGGCTAACCTTGTTCCTTCGTTCTTCGCCTTCCACTTCGCAGCTTCGGCTAGCTTTTTACAGCTAGTCGTTAGGAGCCGGACCGCAAATGTCTCCGCATGAATTCTAATGTCCGACCCTTACTTCAATCCCCCTCCCTCCCTTCAGAGACCTGGCCATCGTAGCCCGGTAATCCCGGCCAGTTTTCCTCCTCGTCCTCCTGGGAAGTGTTCTAACCACCCGCCACAGCCCTCCGTAACCCCTCCCACTCTCTTCGTCCAGCTACCGCGCACACCGCACAGTAGCCATCACCCTTGGAATGTACGCAAGTCCTCCGGAGAACGAATTCCTCGGAAGTCGTGTGAGACCAGGAAAGCGTTTTGTCCTGCATTTTCATAAGACACAGTCGCCGGGCCGTTAAGGCTAATTGTTCTGCTAATTTACGAGGCTTGCACTCTTCCATGCTAACGAGACGCGGGCAATTAGCGCGCCGCCCGTTCGATGCACCGATGCACAGGTGCTTTTTCGTTCGTACGGTTGCTCGGTATTGATTCGCACCGGGACGTCTTCGTGATTAATCCTCCCAATGACGCCCGCGCGGATCACTTGGCTGCATCCCTGTCTTAAGGGACTACCTAGCGCTGGTAAAATGGATGGAGAGATTTTCATAGTGATATATCCAGGGTTCCCGAAATTTCTTTTGGACAATTCATTTTACACTACAGTCGAAAAAATTATTTTTAAAAATTAATTCTTTCGAAATCGGCTTCAACAAGTTTGTCTACTGAAATGTAAGAACACAAAATCTGTGCATTGGATGAAACAAATGAACATTCGAAACGCAGTTTTGTTTTCGTAAATTCGGTATCTCGAAGAGTTCTAAGAAATTTTTCGGACACCCTCGATTCGTCGGACACGTGAAATCCCATCGGAGTCCCGGACTTCCAAGAATCCTGAAACTCCCGGAGACCTTTGGGACACTCGGAGCTGCAAAAACTCGGAAATCTCAATTGGACTCAAACTTTGAGAGTTGCTTAAATTTTCTGGATTCCGGAAATCGTGATGCTCCCTCGGACTGTATGTGTGTGTGTGTGTAATTTAGACTTGTTTGTACACTGAGAAACATTTGGATATTGTACGGTCACAAAGAAATGTCGAATTATGTCGAAAATATTTCAACTGTTCTTCAATAATAATTCAAAAAATAATTGGATACTCTGAATTTTTAGATTTATTATTTTTTAAGTCTTCGATATCTGAATGTATATTGGTAGATACTGTACATTGAATCATATACACTTTTCAGGTGGAAATTCACCCTTTTTTATAAATGGCATAAAAATATAATTATTGGAATGAATGTATATATTCACGGCAAGATGTTAAATTTTGCACATAAAGATCCGTAATCTATTAATAACTAGATTGCGGATATTTATGCAATTTTCAATTTTTATTGACAAATTTTAACAAAGATGACTTGAACTGAGACATGAAATAAAATCGTATTTTTGACACTAAACCTACCACGATATTTTAGATATTTTATTTCACAATTATTGAGATTGTAAAGTTGTTTTCATGGCAATTGATTGAATACATTTTTTGACTTCAGTATGTATTACAGTAAAAATATAAAAAATATAAATAAAATTAATCTTGTTATTTTTATAATATCATTAGACTGCGGATCTTTATGCAAAATAAAAATATTTTGCATTTATTGTGGGAAGCAGGGATAGCATAAAATTCTTTTGTTTTTCACAAAAATTTCATTCTTGAACTTTTTTAATCTTTTACTGTTTTATATTTCGCTCAACCAATTTCTTTATAAATGCATAAAGATCCGCAGTCTAAATATCATACACATTAGTCACTTTTGATGGTCGGTAGATTTAGTGTTAATGGGACCAGTCTTCCTAGATCCGAAATAACTAAAAATCTTACTGAATTTTGTCAAATTTTATATTCTAGCATTTTTTTCAGAAAATTTTCAGAAGCCATCCAAATATGCTTAAAGATTCGCAGTCTACTATTAAGCTAAGAAGCCGCACGCGACCATAAGCGTTCGATTAAAAGAGAAAAAGAGACTTGCACGGTTGCCGGTTGTATCGGGAATGTTACAATCGATACCGTGAGGGATGGCTCGCTCGGTTTCTCATCGGCGGTGGGCAGAAATAATTTTTCGCAATTTTTTATGCTTCCGACCGGTCGATCCGTTCGGGCCGATAAGGACTCCGACATAAATCGCGCAACAGGGATCGCAGCTGTGTTATCGAGCCGGCAACAGTGCGGGTGGCCGAGCGAGTCTGATAAAGTTCTGTCATTTTTATCGACGAGTCCGTCGCAGGTTCGTTAAAAAAAAAAAGCGATTTGACTGGTCGGCTCGTCAAACCAAATTATCGAGCGGGCTCGGGCGACGAGTGGCTGTTTATACCGAGGCGTAAATACCGGTCGGCGAGCTGCCTTTTTGCGAAAATTTCTGCACCCTGCACTCCGCCCCTCCCCTTTCCTCGCCGTCCTCCTCACCGCCCCTCTCCACGCCGCGCGTCGCCGACCACCGGCCATTCACATTTACGGGGCGCATTTTCATAAAATTTTCGTTCACAGTTAATATCTCTCCTCGCTACGGCGTAACGTCGCATTAATTTTCAACTCCGATGTTCGCGCGAGAGAAGAGAGTAAGGAAGCGGAAGAGGAAGTTGAGGCTAAGGAGTTTACTTAAGGAGGAAACAACTCGAGACCGTTAAGTACCGTCCTCCTTCATTTTTCTTTTTTTCGGGGGAGGGGGATGGACGGTTTTACATGTAGATCGCAAATTTACTTTTTCCTTGAGCAGGCTGAACGAGAGACCACTGACCACTGACTCCCGGGTACGCGATTGTCACCGCGAATATTGAAAATGTGAAATGAATTGCCTCCCATGAAATATCGCGTTCGAAGAAATCGAATTTCAACCGATCGGAAAAATGTTACATGTGTCTGCTGAGTATTAACACTAAACCTGCCACCACCGGTCAAGATGACCGGTTCCAAATTCTTCATTTCACAATTATTGAAATAATAACAATGATTTCATAAGAAATGGTTGTATAGATATCTTTAGTAGAGCACGTATTATAATAGGAGCTCCACAAAGTCTAAATAAAATTAATCTTGTCATTTTTATAAGGGAACATTTACTAGTTAGTTTTAAGGATCGATAGGTTTAGTGTTAAATATTTATCGACACGAAAACATAAAAACAACGAATAGTAGCGATCGTGGTTACGTCGTAAGGCTGATTATATTTGACGTGTGCAGGCTACTTCTACTTGAGTAGTAGCGATCGTGGTTACGTCCTAAGGCTGGTTATGTCTGACTTATGCAGACTACTTCTACTTGAGTAGTAGCGATCGTGGTTTCGTCCTAAGGCTGGTTATGTCTGACTTGTGCAGGCTACTTCTATTTAAATAGTAGCGATCGTGCTTACATCCTATAGCTGGCTGTGTCTGACTTGTGCAGGCTACTTCTACTTGAATAGTAGCGATCGTGGTTACGTTCTAAGGCTGGTTATGTCTGACTTATGCAAACTACTTCTACTTGAGTAGTAGCGATCGTGGTTACGTCCTAAGGCTGGTTATGTCTGACTTATGCAGATTACTTCTACTTGAGTAGTAGCGATCGTGGTTTCGTCCTAAGGCTGGTTATGTCTGACTTGTGCAGGCTACTTCTATTTAAATAGTAGCGATCGTGCTTACATCCTATAGTTGGCTGTGTCTGATTTGTGCAGGCTACTTCTACTTGAATAGTAGCGATCGTGGTTACATCCTAAGGCTGGTTATGTCTGACTTATGCAGACTACTTCTACTTGAGTAGTAGCGATCGTGGTTACGTTCTAAGGCTGGTTATGTCTGACTTGTGCAGGCTACTTCTACTTGAATAATAGCGATCGTGATTACGTCCTATAGCTGGCTGTGTCTGACTTGTGCAAGCTACTTCTACTTACAGGTACCTACTTACGGGTACCACTTAATCAATTGCTGCAGGTTGTAACTAAATTTTGCGATAGAATAGAAAATCGACAATGATATTTGTTGGGAACAACAAAATTATTTTATGTGACATTATGCTATAATTAAATTTGTTGCTATTTGTATGATAATGAAATTGTGATTACAACGACTTCTCACCAATTCTGCTTTCTTCTGTTCCTGCCACGAACAAAAACAGTTGAAATTACCAGACGGAAAACAGTGAAATAGATGAGGTACGCGAGGGCAAGATTTATTTCTGTTACCGGTAATTGTAAGACGACCATTTTTCTCTGCACTTTCCGAACGATTTTTTTCTCGAGGACGTGCTTCCGCTTTTCCAATGAAGATAAATGTTTCGCAGAACACTCAGTCGTAATACACTTTCACTGGTTAAATGTGTGTACATGTATCGACACTTCCTTAAATATTTTATACAATACCGCATTTAAACCTGCAGTCATATAAAATCCTATCAGAAAATTTATCACGAAATTCATTGCTCTCTTTGATATGATAATTTATACATTGGACGTGTCAGTTAAAATGACAAACATTAACCCCGTTGATATCGTACGAGAAAATTTCTGATGACAATTGATTTGCTATTGAACTCTTAATCAATGTCATTAGAAACGTTCTATTCATTCTATTTATTAGTATCATTAATCAGCTAAATTTGCTCATATTATAATTCATGAGATTTTGAATTCCATGTAAACTTTTCAATTTAAATTCTATGATAGTATCCATAGAAATATTTTTACGAGAAACTTCTTCAACCGAGAAATTGCTACCAAAATCTGATATGATGTTCCCTGAAGTTTACCTTTGAAGTTTACTCTCAACATTTTCACATGCAAATACACGCCGCGATTTCACCCGAATTTCTATATCAAATAGTGCCTCATAAACAGATCAGAGTAAACTCTTACGTAGCATATAAATTGTGGCCACTGTTGCTTCAATTCCGTCATAAAATATCTGTTAGTTATATCGACATAAGAAATAATTTCATACGTGTATTATTTAAACAAATTATAGCAACTTACTAATTATATATAGCAACATCGATATATGATTTCAAGATTAATATGTGAACTCAAGAGCCGTTGGAGAAAATATTAGTTTTATTATATTTTTATTAAATAAATTGAAAACAATGGTGTACAAAAAATGCAGAATTTTGGATGGAAAAATACACAGCTTTATATACCACTTTTTTAAACATAGTTTAGAAGATTTTTTAATAGATTCATTAATCTTTCTATAATTCTTTAATCTTAATTAATCTTACAATTATTTAGTTGTTCGTCCGATAAACCTAACATTATATTTATAACGAGAATTCGTTTAATTCCCCTAAATGATGTAATGCTACAAAAAAATATTACGCGTATAGAAATTTTGTTGGATATAATCCCTAGTAACACAAAATATTGTATACATATTCATATGATATTAAATAGAGATCCAATCTGTTTTTAATATTGAAATATACATGCAATATTTATTTCACATTAAGTAACAAATATTTTTTTTTAATATTCAGGAAATATCTATTTCATGTTATGCGGAAAATATTTTTTTCTAAATATAAAATGAATCTTTATTTAATATTAGAAATAGCATATTTTTTCCTAATATACAGATAATATTTATTTCATATTATGAAAAAGTTTTTTTTTCTCATTCTAAAATGAATCTTTATTTAATATCAGAAATAGAATATTTTTTTTAAATATGCAGGAAATATTTTATGTTTGTCATGGAAAAATATTGTATTTGTTCCAGAATATGCTGGAAGGCATACACACCTTTCATATTACGAATGAAATATTAGTTTCAAATATAAAATAAATTTTTATTTAATATTGGAAGTGAAATGTTTATTTTTACTTTACTTTGAATTCATGTGTGTCACTTAATCGACATACATTTATATTATAAGAACATTAATTAATTATTTCCACGATCGTTCGTGTCTCCTGTGCTCTCAATTTCAGCATCCGTCATCTTTCGTTGCCCTTCAGCAACAGGGGACATTCGAAAAAAGGGTGCGGCCGTACATCCATGCGGAAGTTAAATTACTGGCGAGGTGGTCTCATGGAAATGAACACGAAAGTTCCATGTTTACCGTGGCAGGATAAAAGTTTTCGACAGAATTTGGTCTTTCGGCGATGGCAAGCAGTACATTCAAGTTTCACCGCGAGGTCTAAGGGCTGTTGACGCGCTCAGAAATGCGTTTTCGAGATGAACTCGCTGTGTGCTGCGCGTCCTCCCCATAACTTCCATTGCTCGACGGAGACGCTACCCGGTTCGGAAGTGTGCCGAAAATTTTCCAACCCCTTTACCAGATAAAGGATATTGAAAAACTCCAACTCCGACGGTCTTTGTCAAATCCGCGAAAGTTCCTTGGCTTCTTGCTTACTTTTCACGCGCTTTGTTTTCGTTTCCAATGTGCTCCGCGTCAGGCACGAAACTTTCTTTCCTTTTCTCGTCCGCTTTGTTGCAGATGTGGTCGCTTTATTCGCGTTCTTCTTTTTCTGGTGATCTCTGTCGTGTTCCACTGTGCATAAAACTCGCTAAACCCTCTCGCTGATGTACAGGGTGCAAAGAAATTATTTGTCGCGACTATCAGCGTGATTTCACACAAATTAATTTCAAGGACAAAACGTCAAACTTTTTTTTCTATCGCATCTTATTCTACTCGTCACAATGATAAAGTATGCAGAAGCAACCATGGGCCAAAACCATCCTCCCAAACAAAGTTGACAAAAATTTTTTTATTATCAAACTGATTTTATTTATGTTTTCGATATATTTCACGTGCAAAGAAATCAATTTCTGGCTTCATCAATATGCACGCTGTACATGTAACCTCTGTCTGACCCAGGAGAATTTTTTTTTCGAAATTGTATATATAGAAGTTTATAGATGTTTAAATACTGTTCAACTTTTGTTGGAGACAATTTTTCCTCAGATTATCGGAAACCTTTGAAAAATCAGTCACCAGCGTCCTATGGCTGACTATGTCTGACTTGTGCAGGCAACTTCTACTTGAACAGTAGCGATCGTGGTCGCGTCCTATGGCTAACTGTGTAATGATTCTTTTTGCATTTTTTATTCCTGTGACGAATAGAATAGGATGTAATCGAAAAAACTTGTTGGTCTTTTAGACCTTAACCCTCATCCGTCCCTCGTGTCAATTTGACACAGTTTTTCCGAAATAAGTTATCGGTGTCAAATTGACACAGTGATAAAAAAAATCGATGAAATAACAAGGTAAACAGTTATTTCTCGATGTCTTTTTTATTCAAATTGATGATTTAACATTTACATCTTAGGTTTTTCGGTTATGGGTTTCTCATTAAAAAAATAAAAGTGACAGCTGTTCTGTTATTTGTAGGTACGAGTTTGTCCGAAACTTCGTGACTTCTATTTTTTTAATGAGAAACCAATAACCGAAAAACCTAAGATGTAAATGTTAACTCATCAATTTGAATAAAAAAGAACATCGAAAAATGACTGTTTACCTTTTGTTATTTCATCGATTTTTTTTATCACTGTGTCAATTTGAAACTGAAGGACAGATTCAGTTCCTGAAATGATGGACGGATGAGGGTTAAATTCAAGATCCACGAAAATAACTAATTTTTAGTTTGATGTGAAATTGATCGAACCGGAATTTCTCGGTTCGTTTAGTGGCGGCTCCTCTCGCCGCGGAACCCCGAATTACACACCGGCCAAACAAGACAGACGATGTCCCATCGATATTACATCGGCACTGTATTACATCCATTAAAACGGAATTAATTGAAAATGCCGCTTGTGTTTCGCGGCAGGACAAATCGTTGGATCAACGGGGGCTATAAACATAATGCGGGGGACGATCGATGAAACAACCATAATCCGAAATATTCTCCGATAATAATAATCCCCGAAATTTAACAGAACAAATCCTGGGACGGCGAGAATTTACGAGCGTGTGCCCGATGCCTCAATATTTCGTTTATTCGTAATCGTTGCTGGATAGCCAGTTTTATCGATTTCGTTTCGACGCAAAATGGCCGCGAAAATTTACGTTTTATAATTCACCGAAGTTCATTCGCCGGCCAAATTGGCACGACTAGCACGCCGTATATTACCCGTGGTTCGTATAATTTCTTTTTTCCCCCTTTGTTCTATGTACTCCCTTCTCCCTTTCTTCTTCCTATTTTCTCCTCGCGCGGCCCATTATGTTATTTATACGTATCGATGTTTTGTTCAACCTGTTCTGCGAGCATAAAACGCGCCGCGCGCGTGTGGAAACAATTATCCCGGCTCGCGATTGAACATTTTATGAATCGAGTATTTTGTACTCGTAATCGCCCGGGCGAAGTCGAGCACGGCGGAGTCGCGTCGAACACGGTTTATCGATTAGAAAATTTCAAATTTCAATTAGTCTTCGGGAGCTGGGAAAAAGTTCACTGGAATTTAATTTAAAATAATTTCTTATTCGCTAGAACCGGAAAATAAATTCCTCGAGCTTTTCTATAAAAATGTAAATTTGTTGTCAGATATTAAATTCTTGTGCAGGAAACGATATTTAAGATCGTAGCTTAGACATGATATTAATGAATTAATGTACTGGCTGTTGTATTATATATATATATATATAATAATAATATTTTTGTGAACGCTGCTTCAAAGACAACATAAATATAAATTGTAGACATTTAAGTTAAAGTCGAATCACCTGGTGAGTCAACCATGATTAACTTGAAAATTAAACATTTCTTCCGACCTAGAATAATTCCATTGTATATAGCTTTATTAATTTTATGGATATGAGATTGATATAATACCTCATGCAATACTGAAATGTGTAGTAATTGATTAGATACCAACGAATTATATTTAATAATATAAACAATATTGTGAATAATGATACAGCAATTTTTAGTGGTTTATCCTAAATTAACCCTCGACTGCTGAGGATTAATAAAAATGATTATTAAATTCTGGCTATTAATTCAAGGACTACCGTGAAAAATTTCGAGAATTATAAGTGGCCCTAATTTTTCTCCCAGGGTAGAGTATCCCGCCATTTTGTCCAGCACTGTGGATTGCACATTTGTCGGGTCCAATTAAAGACACACGTGCTCTCTTTTTTGCTGGGAGTGTACGTGTTGAAAGAGTTGCCGGTGGGACCGCCGCGCCGCGCCGCGTCGACGCCGTGAATTATATTGAATAAGAGGTCTGGGATAATCCAGGACGAAAATAATCGTTCGTTATCAGCGTTGAGGTCAGTGGTACGAGATGGGGTGGCCGCTAATCAGACGCAATATCGAGAGGACAACGAACCTGAAACGAGGGGCAAGAGAGAGGGGGGATGGAAGGGTGCGTGGGTGTAGAAAGAAATAGAGCGAGAGACGAAAAGGTGGTAAATGGGTCGAGAGAAAGGCTGGAAGCAGTAAGAGCAAAAATAGAGACAGTAAGAGAAAGGGCGCCCACGTACGTGGAGAGTGTGAGGGTGATCCTTCCAATAGGATTAACCCTCGTCCCGTTAATCCTTTTATTGGGGCGGCAAATCCTGCGACAGGTCACGAAAGAGGGTGTCTGCTAGACCTGGGATCCGCGGCCGGATATCCAACGCGATAGAGACCAGGACACGAACCCCCAAGTATATCGAAATCGCTACCAGACTCGATGGTCTAACGATTCCGATAACGGTCTTGTAAGGGATCTACGTATGTCAAGCGATAGGGTTTTCGGTCGAGATTGTGCAAATCGACTTTCTTAGAAAATCAGAATCCATATAAAAATTTTTCTAAGAATTTTTTTAAGAATCATTATAAAAGAGCTATCAGTATCTTTATGCTAAATAAAAATTGTTCATACGAACCCGATGTTAAATGAAAATGCATTTTCTTTTTTCCTTAAATCATTTTAATAATTTTAAAATATCACAGCAACTTAAATTCTTCTGTCTTTATAGTTTTGTATATCGACTAATCCATTTTTGTTAGAAATGCATCCTTTTTTATTACGTATTAAAAATCCTTGAATAACAGCCTCATCCATTCTTGTATTTTTTATTAAATCAACCAATCGTGCTTCATTTATCACAAGACTGCGGGTCTTTATGCAAAATAAAAATATTCTTTTAATGGTCTTTTCACATTGAAGACAACAGGATAATATTCTTAGATTTTTTATATGTTTCATTGTTTCATATTTCACCCGATTAAGGTCTTCAAGTATATTATTAAGACCTTCTATTCAGACTAGGTGGTCTAACGATTCCGATAACGGTCTTATAAGGAATCTACATATGTCGAACGATAGCGAAATTTTCGGTCTCCCCGTATTGAACGTACCACCGCACCGTCCCACAATAATTTAAGGGCTCCTCCGATTCCTGCGATTGTGTGCGCTCCACCATCCGTTTCGGGAATTCTAACCGGGAGCAAAACGTGCTCGCCTCTACCTATGCTCGCCAGGTACACAACGTTTGCGTTGGTACAAGATACAGGCAGCGGGCAGTTTAATTTAAACAGCCCGGAATATCTCCGAACGCTGCATATGCACGCGAAATATCGATATTACTAATCGGGGTGTTTGATGAAATTTTTTGTGCACGATATGCTGCGACAGTGCACTGGTCAAAAAATAATCATTAATATCGAACGGGTAGAGACAGAACGGAAAGGGTTGAAAACCTGTGTTTGAACATCTCCGAAACTAGAGGGTGTATTGGACAGTCCAATTTTTTCTAAATTCTCAGGTTTCGAATCGGGAATTTAGATATGTGAAAAAATTTTAAATTTTTTAAATTTATAATTATTAAGATCGTAAAGATGCATCCATGAGAAACTATACAACGAATATATTTTTCGAAAGCATTTGAACGCACTTTAAAACAGTTTTATAACAGTTTTTATAATTGTACCAAACGACCTGATGTTTTGACCAAGCAATTAGAAGCATTGGTTTACTAAATGATCTGCAAAATAGATTTTCCAGAAATTACAATTTACAAGGTTGCATGCGAAAATAAAAAAAAGCATTTTCTAAAACTCTTTTATTTGGGCCCTTAATGAAAATTTAAAATATTTGTTTTGTAGATCTAGGTTAGTTATACAAATGCTGAAAATTTCCTCAAAATCGATTAACATACCCAAGAGCTACGAGTGGTTAAATGTGGTGGAAATCATAGTTTTCCGCGACTTTTGGTCAGTTTCTGCTTGAAATCCACAGATTCTTACATCTTTCGATGCGTCAACCGATTCCGATGAAATTTTCAGCATGTGTATAACTAACGTACATCTACAAAACGCATATTTCGAATTTTCATTACGGGCTCTAATAAAAAAGTTATAAATTTTGCCTCTGTTACTTTCTCATGTAACTCTTAGCAATTGCAATTTTTTCAAAATCTTTTGTCATGTCATTTGACAAATCGATTCTTCTAATTGCTCAAAAAAAGTCAGGTCGTTTGGTCCAATCATAAAAAAGTTACACTGTTTTAAAGTGCGTTCAAGTACTTTCGTGGTTCACTGTATATTGTTTTGAAAAAATGACGTATGTATTTGCAGTGAAAGAGACATATTTCTGTCTACATGTAACTCCAATTTGTCACATGTTGCGCGGCATATGAAGTGTAATAATAAAAAGAACAAATACACGAATTTCGTGATATTTTATTGTTTCGATGTCACAATGGACAGTAGATAGAATTCGTCAGGCGAAGTTAATACGGCTTTCTTTATAACGCTGAAATACACATAAGAGAAATTATTGATTTCATTGACACTATATCGTCGCCCGAACAAGACTATTCGTATATTTTCCGTTTGACATTTTGCACATATTTATCGCGCAACAAATTTTGAATGAATTAGCAATTGCAATTTTTTCAAAATTTTTTTTACATGGCATTTGGTAAATCGATTCTTCTAACTGGTCAAAAAAGTCAGGTCGTTTGGTCCGATCATAAAAAAGTTATATTGTTTTAAAGTGCGTCCAAATACTTTCGTGGTTCACTGTATATTGTTTTGAAAAAATGGCGTATGTATTTGCAATGGAAGAGACATATTTCTGTCTACATGTAACTCCGACTTGTCACATGTTGCGCGGCATATAAAGTGTAATAATGAAAAGAACAAATACACGAATTCCGTGATATTTTATTGTTTCGATGTCACAATGGACAGTAGATAGAATTCGTCAGGCGAAGTTAATCTTTATAACGCTGAAGTACACATAAGAGAAATTATTGATTCCATTTGTTATTTTTATAAAGTTGATAGTTTTGGTGCGCCGTGAACCTAGTGTTAATCAAAAACTTAATATGGAGAGTGGAATAATCTGTCCAAGATGTCGGTGCTCGTAATACGTTAGAGTAGCGATGGTCGCACGTCAGTTTCTCCAAAGTATACTCCCCCGATCCTCATTCCTCCCCATCGCTTAAAACGTCGGCGCATTATGAGGCAACTGCGGCGTAACGAAAGGGTTAAAAAGGAAGGAATGACATATCAGTCGGATATCTTGGGACACGAGGTTTCCATGGAACGGTGCATCCGTTCTATCACGATAGTCTCGATTCAAGGAAATATCGACCACGAGGCATGCACTCCGGTAGAAGGTCCTCGCACGAGTACCAACTGTAAAAGGCTTCCCTTATCGAAGGGGCTGTCTCACAGTCGGTCGCTTGGAAATACGCCGCCGCGCCGTAGGGATCGAAGGATAAAGTAATTCCGTTTAAATGCACGAGCCGAGCTTTTTCCACCTTCGACGAGTCCGGCTCTCGTCGCGGAAACGAAGGGAACGGGGAATACACGCAGGTAGGCAGAACGAAACGACGGACATGCATTAGCAGCTATCGGAAACGGAACCGGAACACACTGAAGGCCGGCCGCGTGATAAATAGGGACAGGAAGGACGCGCTGGAATGGGTCAACGTATCTGCAGGCCGATGCGGATTCGGAGCTGTTCGATTCACCTCCAAGAACCGATCCGATATCGAAATTGTGAGACTCGATTTTCTTAAAAAATCAGAATCATATATAAATCACATAAAAAACATTTTTCTAAGAATCATTATAACAGAGCTACGAGTAGATCTTTATGAAAAATAAAAATTCTCTAATTGTACGAAACAGAAGTTAAATGAAAATGCATTTCTTTCTTTTTTAAATCATTTTAATAATTCTAAAATATTATAACAACTTAAATTCTTCTGTCTTTATAGTTTTGTATATCGAAATTCTTTTTCAATACGCATTAAAAATCCTAAAATAATATATTTTTATGGAACCAAAACATCTATTTGCAATTTTTTATGAAATCAAAAAATTCTGCTTCATTTATCACTAGATTGCGGATCTTTATGCAAAATCAAAATATCCTGCATCGATTGTGATACATAGTAGGTGAATAAAAATTCAGTTCACCCCTTAATGGTCTTTCTACGTTGAAGAAAACATAACAATATTCTAAGATTTTTTACATTTTTCACTGTTTCACATATCGAAATTGTGAGACTCGATTTTCTTAAAAAAATCAGAATCATATATAAATCACATAAAAAACATTTTTCTAAGAATCACTATAAAAGAGCTACGAGTAGATCTTTATGAAAAATAAAAATTCTCTAATTGTACGAAACAGAAGTTAAATGAAAATGCATTTCTTTCTTTTTTAAATCATTTTAATAATTCTAAAATATTATAACAACTTAAATTCTTCTGTCTTTACAGTTTTGTATATCGAAATTCTTTTTCAATACGCATTAAAAATCCTAGAATAATATTTTTTTATGAAACCAAAACAATTATTTGCGTTTATTTATGAAATAAAAAAATTCTGCTTCATTTATCACTAGATTGCGGATCTTTATGCAAAATCAAAATATTCTGCATCGATTGTGGGACATAGTAGGTGAATAAAAATTCAGTTCAGCCCCTAATGGTCTTTCTACAATATTCTAAGATTTTTTATATTTTTCACTGTTTCACATTTCATCCAGTTAATGTCTTCACGAATGCATAAAAATCGGCAGTATATCACATTTTACAGAACTGCATCTCATAAGAATCGTTTCCGAAGAATCGAATACCAGAAAATCGATTCAGAAGATCGGTCTATTAACGGAAAGAATTGATCCTTTGAAAGATCGAATCAGAATCGACTGATTCAGAGACGCACGCGCGCTGCGACGAGACGGGACGAGACAGGATGGTGTACACGCGGAGATAGAGATAAGCTTGTTGGATTTCGATCAAAAGAGGCGCATTGATTTCCATTTAAATGCGGACCGGTGACGAGACGAATCCTCCTTGCCGATCGGAACCTGACCCGCGATCAAAAGACAAATTTTAGCCTCCTTTGATGTTCCAGCCGCGACGTCTGATTAACTTTGACTCTCGGCAGGTCAGGCTCTGGAAGACTCGGAAGGAAAACGCTGCTAGGATACGGTCGAACGTTAGAAAGAGTCGAATAGAAATTTCTGGATGTGATGGGGTGCGAAGGAATCAGTTGGGGATGATGGAACGCCGAGGAGAAATGTACGGGAGATTGTGGAATGATTTGCTAGTCGATTCTTGCCAACTATTTCTGCAAGTTTCCATTTACATGGTGTCTTTCGTTTCGATCCTGCACTGTAGATTTGGATCTACAGATTTCGAAATATGGACACTGATAAAATATTACTTATTACAAACACAAATTGTACTTTTTACATATGTACAGGGTCTTCCATTGAGAAGTGTTGTTATACATTATAAAGTGATCAAAATTATTGTGTGTGTGTGCATTCCGTTCCTAATTGGGAACTTAAATTTCAAATGTTCTATAGTAAATTAAGTAGTGGGAACATTGCGCTTATGAATAATAAAATGCAATAAATAACATTTTCTAATAAAATTTTATCATTTATTTCATGACCACACTCATTTTTAAGTAAATTAACAGCCATATATATTTTTTCGACTCGTCATAAAAATTCATGCAATAGAGGGTTAAATTATGAAATTATAAAAATTAAATGATAAAAAATGTTGTTTCGTTACAATAACCAAATTTTTTTTTGAAGAGTGACGACACCACTCTTCGCAAATAAAAAATAGCGCAATAATGTTCCCCAAATGTTTATCAGATCAGACCTAATTTCTAACTAACAGTCAACACCAGCAATAGCAGATATAAATCTACTCTTGAAACACAGCTGGATCAAATCTACGGGGATCTTTTTGGCCGGGACTGTACGCGTGCGATCGGACGCGATACGTGCTCGCAGGGCGGAAGTAACAAATTCAAGCCTGTTGCCTTGATAGTTGTAAGAAACCGAAGGCAATAGCAAAAGAGCAGAATCGGATTGGGAAAAGGAAGAGAAATCACGAGAGATCGGTGGCGAGAAAGAGGGACTAATGGCGGAAGGGTAGAATGGCCCGGGGGAAAAAACGAATTCGAATGGGGGGCCTAACAAATAGAATGGCGTCGGCGAGCGGGCGGTTTTATCGTTAGCGATAGGATCTCCGAATACGTCCGACCGAGTCGTTTGTCTCGAGAAAACGACGACACGTACGATCTTCCGCCTCCTCTTTTCCGGATAATTAATCTTCCCGAGATTTTTACGGCACGCGTTTGATGGCACCGTGTGTGCCACCTGTTTACGCGGGCCAACTATCGTGTTCCACGGTACGTGCGCCGTATTTTATTGCAATTCATTATATCTTTACAAATACGTATACCATTCGTTCGCGAATAAAAAATAAAATATGCCGAACAGCTAGTAGTCTCGATAATAAGGGTTAATACATAGCCGGGAGTGATTTTACATGAGAAAGTAAGAAAAAATTAGGGTATAACATTTTTTCGCCCGAAACTTCGTTCTCCAGAAAATCGAGTTTGAAAATGCACGCGCTATTAGATGAATAACGCGTCTGATCATGGTCGACCTAATCTACTGCCTGCATATACTATAGCACGCAAACCTGACTGATCTTGAAACTCGATTTTCTCGAAAACGAAGTGTCAAACGAAAAAATGTTATTTCTCTTTATCGATTTATTTTTTCACGTAGGATTATCCCCTAACCGGTTGTAGATTCCTAGTCCACTCTATATAGGTATCAGTCTCATAATTGATGGCATACATTGAATTACGAAAAGGGTAGTAAATACTGCTTTTCACAACTTTTTCATTTAAGCTACAATGCTAATATTTTATACGTTCACTGTAATAATACATGATGAAAACTGAACAATGAAATTTGGGGTAGTGTAATTCGGATTTAAAATATAATGTCTATTTTTTCAGACTGTTTCCATTAAATTATAACAATTACATTTTCATGAAATGGATATTCTTTGTTGTATCTGCTACTGATAATTATTTTATCCTTTGTATCTCTTCAAATGTTATGATATCAACAATATTCCAATTTCACATTAACATTATAATTTCTGCTGTTATCTTAATGATTTCATACACGTACCATTACCCAGATATTTTGTATCGTTCAAAGGTAACAGAGCAATATTTTCCATGAAAGTTGACAATTCCCCTCTTGAAGGACCCTTAAGGGATTATAACAATTTGTTGTCTACGCTGAACAAAGTTCACTTAATGAATGAACAGGTTGAAAGTTGAACGTGTGTTCGTAGTCCACCGAACAGTGCTTAATACGAATTCGCGAAATTGAACGCATTGTTTCAATTACCGGGGCATTTGTTTCATTTCTACAAGTTTAACAAGCTCGCAACCGTTAATGTTGACGGATACGTGATCTACGAGGTTGCGATATTGCTACACAGTGTCGTAATTAATCAAACTTTTTCCGAACTCTGCAACGGATATCCGGTTGCATTGTAACAGTCCTTTTACGTTGAACGATGCATTTGTATAGTGTCGTATTTACACACGTGATTTGATTGAAATTTTCTTTGGTTACACACGCGTTTGAACCTGTTTAATTTATTTTCATTGTTCTCAGTATTCAAATTATAATTTAAAGCAAATACAAAGAAAAAAGATTTTTTGGTTCTCATTATCTTACTTTATCATATTTTCTACATAATTAAACAATCAACTAACACTGTCAAATTAATGCCTACACATTCTCTCCAATGTGTTAATTAATTATTGCATTACAAAATGATCTCTTGCAGGTAACTTATATTAAATAAACAGTAAAAGAAATTCAATTATTTTATTATAATTAAATGAAGCTATTTCGTCGTGCTTTATATAAAGAGAAAAAAATGTATTCCATCGAGGGCGCGGAAGTATAATTACAAAACCACATGCTTTCGCTCCCCTTGAATACATTTTATTTAACGACTTCGACTCAGGAGCTTAATGCTTTCGGATGTTACCACTAAATGCGACAAGAAAAGTATCTCCATGCAAAACTTCCGCCTCCTATCTCGGACTTTAAACTGTATTTCGTGGAATTTTATTTCGGGGTTACGGTGAATTATTTTCGGTGGGGGGATCTTGCAAGCTGCTCCCTTACGATAAAATTACGCGATAAAAGTGAGCACACAGTAATGCCGCAGCTCCGCTGGAAATTCGATCTAGTCGCGGAAGGTCAGCGGCCGAAATCCAAAATCTGTTTCTACCGCAGTAACAATGTACCAGATAAGCACTCGAATGGTGGTCGACCGTAGCTAACAGAAAGGGGCTACAAACTTGCAAGGAAACAGAATATAATAGCACATGATAATACAACTAATAGCGATAAAATGAAACTTGGATAGTCGGCGTACAGTCAATAAAGTGACTACACGTGGAACAGAGCTTGGAATAGTCATAGAAATTATATTAAATTTCTGATTTGCTACAATTATTATTACATATTCATTTTGTTACTATTAGATCGTTGCATATGGAATGCCCGATTTTGAACAGTAACGTTAAATAATCGCAATTATTTCTTATTGATCAAAGAATCACATGTTTCTTGATTGTACTATGGTAGACATTGAATTTTTTGGTCACTCACATTTACAAGATTGTCATCTCTATTTTGTAGTTCTTTTCACTATCAATTATTAGTAGATTAGTAGACTGCGGATCTTTATGCAAAATAAAAATTGCTTGCACCAATTGCAAGTGACTGGAGCCATATAAGTAATAGTTCATTCGTACTTTAATAATTTTATCAAACTGAGAAAAATACATAGATTAGCACTCTTTGTAAATTATTATAATTCATTTATATCATATAATTCATTTCATTTATATGACAAATCATTGTAATCTTTCTACTTTTCTAAATTGCACCCACTCAGTTTTCCCATAAATGCATAAAATCCGCAGTCTATTGATTAGTCACATTTTCACCAAATACCAATAATTCTATCAATATGTTGTTTTTCCACACATGCAAAAAGAGCACGCGACAATAGCACTGATTGATGTTGCAATTAAACCTATTTAAAAGGAAATTTATATATGTAAATTGAAATTGAAGATAGGATCGTAAGCTTTGGACCTCAAAGTGACGCACAATGAACCTATCAACTGTAATAGTATTTCTTGATCAAAACGCATTGTGCAACATTTGCATTCTAAAATCGGATATTTCATATGCAATAACCTAATAGTTTCTCTCGAATATTTAAATCATGCTGATCTCGTGAACCAGTAACATTTGAAGATTCATTCAGAAACAATATCGTAGCTACGTACGACTTCTTACAATTATTAAATTATTAAATATTCATTTTGTTACTAGTTTGTCTCGACCATTTAAATCATGCTGATCTCGTGAACCAGTAACATTTGAAGATTCGCTGAGAAACAATATCGTAGCTAGGTACGACTTCTCACAAATCAAAAAGGAAACAAGACAGAAGATTGCTTGCCTTAACGTCTTTCGTTCTTGATATCCCAGCTTGTTTCCCCGTGAGATCGTAACACCGTGAGATTTCTTCTTCGTCGCTCCATCTGTATTTTGATCGGAAAAGTTAACTCGGGGAAAAAAGGGGGGTGACATCCAAGGGATGACACGAGAAGTTTCGTCGGCCGTGGTATGTGTGTATCACGATCATTTTTAACAAACACGAAAACAACAGGAAAAAAACTATTCGATATCGTGGGAAGCTAGCAACTTATAGGAATAGGGGGTGGGGGAGGGAAGTCGATGGACATCCCCCTTTGCTGACTTGTTTTATGGAAGATCAGCGGCGCGATAAGAAAGTGGCTGTGCCTGACAGGTTTCCGATGGCAAAACGACGAAACGGAGATGTAGAGCACCTGGTCCGCAGAGGAATGTGTTTTTAAACGGGTTACCTCGATCTGGCCAGGAAATTTTTCGCCCGTCCACGGAATTTCGCGAAATCCTTCAAAATCTTATGCTCTTCTACAGCACCATTAATGTCTCTTACTATACAAGTGCTTCTGAATGAACCTACGTATACGCACAGTTTAGTTAAACTTGTTAGTTAAACATGGACAATTTTCTCAAGAATCTTTGTTTACTTGTAAATATCTAGAGAACACAGAAAATAATGTCAAAATTAGCAAAATTAGCGAAAGGAGCATAATATCTAGACTGCGGATTTTATTCATTTATGACAGTAGAAATAATAAAAACAAAATCCAAAAATGTTATTATTATTTCCAATCTGTTAACACATGTTCGATTAACAACGTTAACGACAGGGCAACGTTTCTTCAAACCATATAGTCAAAATTTCAATCAACATAAACTTCATGCTTAATTATTATCATTAACAATACCAAAAAAATTGTTGGTAATCACGCCTCACAGGTTTGCCACAAGTTTCCCGGGTTCTCCGTCAGTAAGTTACATAATTCGATCAGTTGTAGAATTCGAGATCCTTCATCCATCAGCTAAAAGCAACACTTTCGTAACGATCTGTGTATTCTGGATCGTTGTACCTAGATCCCTTCTCCGAGTTTGTTCCATCACCGAGTTAATCTGATTCCAGTTCCGAGGTTCTTGGTTTGATTGGTATCGTTTGTCCTCTCGATGGTTCGGTTTGAGTCTGTTAGTTTTGAGCTGACCTAAATAGAGAATATCTGTTCAGAGTTAGGCTAAATCGATTTGGTCGACCCTGAATTGACAGCACTTCTACTTTCAAACGCGACGCAGAATATCTACTATACTTTCAATTTCTTACATTTCCAAAATTCCATTTTGCATGACTTCTCTTCCAAATCATTCAAGATCATCGACATTTTTTTACAGATTACCGTGTATTTTTTATAAAGCACTGTCGGTACGAATTCGATGGTACACAACAAGGCCTTCGAACGATCTTGAAGTCAATGAAAAAGGATTTTCGACGGGATTTTCTCTACTTGTAAACATGCCGATGATCTTCCACATTGTTGAAGGGTAAATTTTACTTTACCGGACTCAAAATTTGTGTCTTTCTCCTATAAATTATAGTATATTATTATAATATTATAAGTAAATTATAGTATATTATTATAGTATATATATAATTATAGTATTTGGTATGTAATCTAGTAGATTTGTACCCGGGGCAGCTGCAGATCGAAGTTTCGATCCTGTAAGATCAATGGTTCAGGAGTTATGCTTGCTTAAAGTTGAGCAATCTGCAGTGTCTTTGACAGGTAAGGGCGCCGCGATATCGGTTTGTAGTGACGCTCGCGAGGCGCTTAGCAGAACCGCTAGATGGCGGCACGGGCAATATCGCTAACAGAGAAAAAATCTCAGAAAATGTTTGAGAAGAAATATCCTGGAAAATATTTACAAAAACCTAACCCAGACCTAATCCAGACCAGTTAAAACGCAACATCGTGGCCATGTCTTCCAAAATTCAAACAATAATCTCAATACCCGTTCTATATTATCAGCATTAACGCGTGCCCGTGCTGCCACCTAGCGGTTCTGCTCGGTAAGCGGCGCGCGATCCTCACTACAAACCAATATGGCGGCGCCCTTACCTGTCAAAAACACTGAAAAATGCTCAATTTTAAGCAAGCATAACTCCTGGACCATTGATCCTACAGGATCGAAACTTCGATTCGCAGCCGCGCCGGGTACAAATCTACTGGATTACATACCAAATACACCATAATTTATAGGAGAAAGGCACAAATTTTGAGTCCGGTAAAGTAAAGAGCAGCCTTGTTGAACATCGAGCAATTAAGAAACGTGTAGGTAAGCCTCTGAACGGTGGACATGCGAGAACAGAATGACAGGAGTTTCGGATGGGGAATTTCCTCGAATTTCCCACAGGCAGTGTGGTATTGTTCGCGTTCCATCACGCTTAGCTGGACGTCCGCAGGTTACGAAGATGAAAGAGAAAGAAAGACCGCGTTTCACCTTGCTTGAATCTCAGGAGGAAACCGGCCAGAAGACAGGAAGAGACCACAGGGTCCGCCAGGAGAACCGGACGGACCTTGGAAAATTCCGCGACGTTATTACACGTCTCTCGTCCCACATATCGCAGGCAAAGAATAATGGCCGTTCCTGTGCCGACTTCTACCCCCTCGTCGAAATGAAAACTCGGAGGACACGGGGACGTTACCAGCAGGAGATGAAGCCGTAGTTGGTCTTGATTTTTTTCCCAACAATATCCTTCTCTGGGCAGATGTATACACATACATATATACGGACCACGAGACAACGCGAAACTCTGTGTTTAGCAAAGAAGTTGGCCAGCTATCTACGCTGACCTCCTGCTCGAGTTCGGCCGATAGTTTCGCCCTTTCAAATCGACCAAGTTCGAACAGAGGCGAAAAGCACGGATTAAAGTTCTCTATCGGATCTGTAAAGGGATTCATCGTGGTATCGTCAACTGTGTGTCTCTTAAGAAGTTTCAATTAGCTCCGGGAATATTTGTATTGGAAAGTTCTTGTTCGGAGATCGAAGAAATGTATAAACTGATCTAATTTCTGTAATGGAAAGAGATACTTCGCCCAGTGAAAAATGAAACTTCTTTCCGGGGGACTGCAGCCTATTAAGAATTATTTGCGGCGGAAATTCAAAGGAATATCTTTCCGCACAATGTCCCCGAGCTGCTGTAGAAATATTTCATAAATCTATCGTTCACTATTGACAATTAGTTTGTGCGTTCGAGGAATATTTTCAATGACGTCGCGAATGTGCGAGGGCGGTTGAATGAGCCATGTGGTTCTTACAGCAACAATAGAGTAATTGTGATCGCGCAATTAATTTCTTTACGTGGGAGAAAAATAGTTCTAGACCAGCGCTCGGATATACTTACTCGCGATAGCCGAGTTTCGATGGCTCCTCAGGCGCGTTCCATACTCGCTATTCATCACTGGCGCACTCAGGATTTAATCTTGGGGGGGGGGGGGGGGGGGGGACTCGAGTTAAACAAAATTTTTTTTTAGCAGCTGTTCTACGGTTTAACTAATTTTACAGTGTTCTATTTCCTTTTTCTTGGGGGGGGGGGGGGGCAAGGCTCCCTGGCCTAGGAGAACTAGGACCGCCACATAGCCTTCGAAACTCGTGAGTAAGTAAATCCGAGCGCTGTTCTAGATAAATCCTTCTTCCTGTTCTGTTTGTGCAGAATAGTCTCATTGTTTTTCAGCGCTAGAATTAATAAAATTAATACATCAATTTCTTGGAGGAAAAATATTTCTAGACAAACGGTTTTTCCTGTTTGCGCCGGGAAACCCGTACCGGTTTCTCGAGACCCAGCAGTACCTCGCACACTCAGCAGTCCGTGAACGTAACACAGTTACGGTAAGATGATATTCACTTTGGGACGCGTATATTCCCGTTCATTGGCGAATTCTAGAAATCGCGGCGGCCGGGCGGCGCATAGTAACTTGGTTCGGCTCGAGATAATCGGTAAATCGGCGAAACTTTCTCTATTGTGCGCGCCAAGTTCTCAGGATACGGTCGAACGGGTGGAGGGGCAGAGGCCACGAAACAGCAGCCTGATAATTCTGATAAGGGCAGAGCGTATAGCTCCGCGTTCTACGAGGATGTCGTGCTCTCGCGGCACACGTACACGGACTAGACGACTGCTAAAGGACAAGTTGGAACATGCGTGATAGGATGAGTTAGCAACTTAAATGGCCCGTGAACTGTAGTTGGAATTACTTGTTGTCTAGTTGCTAAATATAATACGAGCGACATTTCTGAATACGCTATGTTCGACGGTAAATTACGGTTTTCAGCCTCATCCGCGGATGGGGATCAGGAAAAGGGAAACGATCTTCCAGAACTGTTATATTTTATATTGAGCGTATCGAGCTCTGAAAGTGGCTTGCACCTAAAACAAATCCAAAAAGTAATTTTTTAAATATCGTTGATTGTGATAGTTTTGTTTAAAAAAATAGACAACCTGGTCTCATTTTGAAGCTTGAGAGTTTGACAATGGCAATGTTACCAGTTGAAGCATCTTTAAAAATATTAAATAATTTTTTGATTAAAATTTCAATTGTGTTTATACAGATAAGTAGAAATTGACATAATGATATTTTCGTGAATTGAAAATTAACCACAGAATAATCTGAAACAAATGAAAAATGGCTGCACAAGAATGCACAATTGAATAAAATTGTCTTCGCAATTTGTAATTTTCTTTAGAATAATTCTAATGGGGCTGCGGAATAACATGCAATATGATTACTAGAATCTTTATGCGAAATAAAAATTTCCTAGCTGAATTGCAACGAACTGGAGAGAAGTAGAAATTTATTTTCTAATTCTTCCAGTGAATTTACTCTTTCAAATTACACCTAATCATTTTTGCCATAAATGCATAAAATCCGTTGTCTAACGATTACAATTGATAGAAATTTCAAAATATACCGAATATTATTGGATATTCGTGTGGAAATGTATCTCACCGTTGCAATAAAAATTTTTTTGGAAAAAGCATTGGAAATTCGCGAGGCTGCCAGAAAATATGACAGTTTATCCGTGAGCAACAAAAAGATTAGCGTTTATATTGTTGGTTGAACGACTCGGCTCCGCCGAGTTTCCTACAGCGTTTCCCCATAGTCTTCTTTTTCCATCGACATGATCTTCTTGCTTGAAGAGTTCCGAAAGTCTGAGCGTAACTCACGGAGGCCATCAACAAGGATACTCCACTACTCGCGGAAGGGAAAATTCTTTGGGAAGACTCGAATATTGCAGGCGGAATTATTTTTTGCCAGGCAAGTTTCGAGTGGCTGCCATAATGTAACCGAACTCCACGCAACTTTTCGAGTGGCACGGAACTATGGATACTGAGAAGGAAGCCTGACGAGTCACTCGATACCACTCGACAACGGGAAAAACCGATTTCCATTCCACAAACGAATGTTAATAAGCTTAATTACATACGAAACATACAGTGAACAAGTTCAACTTACTTCAGAAGAAGAGATCTCAGCCGGTCGATATTACGGTTTAGCAATAAACTCACATTTTTAGATCAGCCAGAAAAACGATAAATTTTCCTAAATATAAATTTCTTTCGTGCCAGCCTTTTTACCACGTTTTTATTAACTCGCTTTCTTGTCTGTCTGTTCGTCTAAGAAGCAGAAAATAATTATCTAAATAAAAAAAGATTTATAATATATCACGTTTTTAAGACGGACTAAAAAGTATAAAATAATTTTCCCAATAGTCCTGAAAATTTGTAATTGTGAATTTTGAATAGCTATGAAAATACTTGTAAGATTTAAAACGAAAAACGTGGAGCGCAAGATAATAGTAAGGAGTGTAGAAAGTAGCTGCCGTTGAGAAAAAACTCGCACAACAGTTCATATCATTTGCAGTGCAATAATATTGTTAGTGACTTAGGTGAACTATTCAGGCATCAATTGCATGCGCCCCACGTTTTTCCTCTTAAATCTTACAAATATTTTCATAGCTATCAAAAATTCACAATCATAAATTTTCAGGACTATCTCTATGGGGTTAGGGATCTGTATGGGGCTAGCAAAAATTATTTTATACTTTTTAGTTCGTGTTAAAAACTTGGTACATATATTAAAAATTTCTTATTATTTAAATAATTATTTTTATTAGTTAATTTATTATGCTACGTGGAAGATCATTTTATACGAAAGTATAAAAATATATTAATTTCTCGAATGTCATCAGTAATCAACGTCACATTATTTTTTATTATCATAAACATAATTCTGGAATATAAATTTCAATTCAAATAAACAGAAATGATTCAGCAACGCCTAAGAATTTCCTGTAAACTATCAGTCAATTTTTATCTGTGCTCCCTAAAGTCAGAATTTTATAATGCAACGATAAATACTCAACCTACATATAATATTACTAGAACATTTTTGGATTGTCGTTTAACACTAAACCTACCGAGCCTTAAAAGTAACTAGTACATTTTCCCTTATAAAACTAACAAGATTGATTTTATTTAGATTTTGCGCGGTTCCAATTGTAATACGTGCTCTACTAAAGATATCTGTACAACCATTTCTTATGAAATCATTTTTACAATTTCAATAATAGTAAAATAAAAAATATGGAACCGGTCATTTTGATCGGTAGGTTTAGTGTTAAAATGATGAAATTACGGATGACCGGTTTCCTTTGCAAATCATCGACATAATATTCGCGTTTGTCGTTGTCGCAGACACGGAGCGTATGTCGTATGTTTGCGCAAAAGCTTTGGCATCGTGTGGTTAGCCAGTGATATAGGTGTCATCTGCACGAATGCAGCGGTCGTGTGTATGCGATAGAAACTTCGCCGACATCGTTAGTCTGTCCAAGGCCAGCAAGTAAGTATATTCCCTATAATAATAGACGTTAACTTGATCGGTTGCGGACCAATACATGGAGTCGATAATATCGCAACCATCTGCCTCCTACCTTATCCCCCTCTCTGTATACTTCACGCAACTTCGATGCACGAACTTGCTGTTGGACAGAGAAACGGCTGTTTATCGAATATGGTTTCCTAAGCGGTAGAACATAGCCTGAATAAACTTTGTTCTACATTTTCGACTTCCCTTTTTATATAGTATCATCCCCCTTGTCGCTACCACCAGTTATCGATCACCCGCTATAACAGATTAAAGAGTTTACTATGTGGATTTATATTTTGCATCCTTTTTTCCTGTTTTTAATCTTAAATGACCCTGAGTGATCTTGAATGATTATATCATTGAAATTGTCTCGTGAAGGGTTACAAAGAGTTCCGAAATATGTGGTTGACCTTCAAATCTCCTAAGCACCTTCATCTGAAATGTGACACTACATTTTTTATCCTGTGCAAAACAATGTTTTATAGCATTCACAGTGAATTTATATTTTTCATCCTTTCTACGTTTCAGTTACGTTGAGGACTATATAACTACTATTAATAACTACACTAATTTAGATGATAACAAAATGAAATCTGTGCGAAAATGCTCTGTACACCTTCCTGAACAACTTTTGTACTACAAGAATTTACACAATTTTCCTTAAAACACTTGAAAATCGCCAAAGAACGCAAAGCGTGCCTTAAAATCTCTTGACTTTCGATGAAGTTTATTACTGTACGGGTGTACAAATAGAAAAAACAATACCGAAGCCTTATTCTTCAGACCATTAACTAGCCGACAACAAAAATTTTATAACATACGCAAAGAAATCGACTTTTTTCCACTTTTTCAGGCCAAATACCCGCGTCTGGCCCGTTTACATCAAGCTCCGCTTTGTACCTTCACATATCCCGAAGCCTCTAATCAAGGGGCCGGGCCCAGAGTAACGAAGCCAGATGACGGGGTGCTCTGCCAAGTTGCAAATAAACAGGTATAAAAACGCGGATCCGCCGCCGCAAGAATCTTCGTGCTGGCGGCGCGGCGGCTAGTGAGCGCGGAGGGTGGGGCAGAAAGAGGATAAACGCGGCGAATTTGAGAGAAGCTGCGGGGCCCCGTGGAATTAATAATGATGAAAGAGCGAAGGGACAGAGTCGAGCATGCCGCGACCGTATACGTCACGATGCCCCATTATGCTTATGAATATAAATGCACCCTTGGGGGTGGCCGCAATAAATGCCGGCCACACCGGTGGCGGATCTCTGAATTCTGCTGGAAGAGCGCTCGCGCGTACACGCGGTACCCGCGGAACAACGAAAATAAAAGGCATCGTTGCGCCGCCGGCCAGTTTTTCTTCCTTTCTCCAATCCTCTGCCTGCCGCCTCCTGTCTATTCCTCTCGTCCTTCTGTCCCTCTGCCTTTTTCTCTCACTACCGCCGCGAATGGCAGCGCGTCGCGCCGCGCAGACCCACGCAGGGCCGCGTTGCGCCGAGCGGCGTATAGCGGCCCGCATAAAAGAATAATTAGAATGAAGTAAGCTCCGTAATTCTGCCGAAATTATACGCGGCTACAATAACGGTAACAACGAAATGGTTAATAAGGGACCGTGGCCCGACGCGCACCCGCCACCCTCGACGCCCTCCAATCCCTCTGCCTACGACTAATTGCACTTTCATAAAATATTTAGAGGAACGGGAGAGGCTCATCATGGCGTTCGTAGGCTCTAAGCACTTTTGTTTTGACTCCGCTCTCGCAGCTCACTGTTGTAACCACCTTTTTCTACTTTGGTGTGAAATCTGGTTTGCGCACTCTCGGGCCGAAAGTGACTATTCCACTTTGGAGTACTGTTTTCGTCATACATTCTAGTAATCTCGGTGAAATCAGTGGGAATTTAAGGGCTGTTTTCATCCTTTTAATACTAAAAATGTTTTATCTTACAAAAATGACGAAACTGTATTTATACAGGGTGTCCAAAACCACCCGTCCAGGGGTGTTAACTTCTCAAATAAGCATACTCGGTAAAAATGTTTGCAATAAAAGTTGCAGGGATTAATGGAGGACGTATGTCCATGACCTTGTATTTGACCTTCGGATCCATTTTCAAGGTTATTGGGAGGTCAGTACATATTTTTTAAATGGGAACCCCTACTTTTGACTACGGATTCTGAAAGAGCTCGAAATTTCACGTTCAGATATGTACTTATGTCCTAGATTAAAATGACTGCTAGAGGCCATTCAGAGGTCAAATCACTGTTTGGTAGTAAATAAAAGATGACAATAAATATTGCCATCAAGATTGGACGAGGCTTCTGATTCATAAACTTGTATCCGACGTTAAGCTTGTTCTCCATTTCCAAGATCATTGAAAGGTCGATTTACGTTATACTCGTCCTCTATGCTTGACCTCGAGTTGTGATAGAATACTAGACCCGACAAGTTTATGAATCAGGAGCCTCGTCCAATCTTGATGCCAGTATTTACTGTCATCTTTTATTTACTAGGTTAACCTTCAAATATCCTAAGCACCTCCACCTGAAACCATACAACTTTCGTCGGAAATATTTCTTCCTATCTCGAAAAATGTGGAAGTTATTCAGGTGGCTTGTCTTTGGTGACTAACTCTGTATAAGCTGAATTTGCTCCTCTTGTCGGTTCCATTCGTCTGTAAACCTAAAATTAGCATTGATCAGTATCGTGATCGATTGCTATCGACTTCGATCCACTGTTGGTGAATTCCTGTCGGATCAATCGCGGTTTGATTTCTGTTTTGTTCGGTCTCATCTTTCTTCCCGCGGGACGCAGTCTTTCCGGTTCATGTTCTTCCCAGGAATTCGTTTAACATCGAGGGAACGAGCTATTGGAATGTTTGGGATTTCTACGATGGCCCACTTCCAGACTCATGAATTATGCAGACACGGGAACGAGTTCTCGAACGCGGTAATGAGAGGCGAATGGGGATTTTCGTCTTGGGAAAGTGTGGTCAATGAACTTCCCTGTTTACTTTTCTTGTTGCTCCATAGTTTTCTGCTTCGCTGAAGTTTCGGAGACAAATGTGTTTTCTGTTCGGGTCGGTTCTCCCGGCAACTTCGGAGTGCTTGAATGTAAAAATACGCAAAAGGTTGTGTTTCTGATATTTTATTTCGTTTCCATATACGCGACTCACGTGTACGAGGAAATGAGTTTACTATGGAAACGATGCTCCAGGACTTCTGGGTATAATAATTAAATTGTGAATGTCATGAAGATGCGCGGAAATGTGTTTGCAAAGGAAAACTTTAATAATGTGATAAAACCTTTAGTGGAAGACATAAAGGTGTCATTATCTCCTGTGTTTTATAAATTAGTCTATAAAACTAAGTGTATCCATATAACTATGGCAGACTCTTCTAACAATTAATCTAACACTTTTTACTTTCCGCATGAATAGTTTTGGTAGGTTAGAAATAATATTCTTCAGCAGCTAGAGGCGCACAACAATCAGCAGTCTAAATGAATTCATGAAATGAGAGTAAATTAGATTTATAAATATAAAATTTATGAATGTTGAAGGAAACAGAGTTCGCGACCAACGAAACTTCATTATATGTACATTTATTATCATTTCATAATTAACTCGTACAGCGAAAAGCAATTAATTTAAATAACTTAATTCCATTTTCTTGATGATGAATCTTGCTGAAGTGAAACCATATTTTTAGTGCGATGAAGCTATAATTGCACCGTTTGAAGATCGAATATTAATTATCGGGAACCATGGCGACTTAAATGGAGATAATGGATTTCATAAAACTCCTTTGGAGTTCCAGAAGAAATTGTTGAATTTAAAATTAACCATCCATTGCATGAATTAATCTACTTAAAAATGAGTGTGGTCATGAAATAAATAATGAAATTTTATTGGAAATAGTTATTTATTGCATTTTATGACTGTTCCTATATGGGAACTTTATACATATGCGGTTTTATTCATAAGCGCAATATTCCCACTTGGAACCAACATGCTCAGAGTCTTCAGTATTGTCTACTTAATTTGCTATAGAACATTTGAAATTTAAGTCCCCAATTGGGAACGGAATGCAATAGAGGGTTAAGTCACTCTCGTCCTAAGTTTACCCTAAAACTTCCCCTAAGAACAAAAAGACAAATTGCCGCCCCTTAAGAATATAAATATATTTTTTGAATAAAGATACATATTTTTTATTTTCAATAAAAATCAAATCATTTTATTTAAATTTTAATAAAAGCATATATTTAGAAAGAAACATATAACATAACATAACATTGATAATCAAGCAGTACAAAACAATAGAAATTAATTAAGAAATATCTGTATCCAGCCACAAATTGTTAACCATATAAATTTTTACATTTTTAAATGCTATTTAATTTTTCAATAATAGTGTAAATATTTTTAGCTTTCAGACATAAACAATATAAATACGCTACGCACTGTAAATTTTTAGCGAACGAAAAAATCGATATGTGAAATTTTCTATTAATTGTGTATTTAACACATCAATATTTTTCTCACACTTACAGCCAAAATGGCGCCCCTTAATTTCAGCGCCCCGGACAAATGTCCGGGTTGCCCGCCCCTAGAACGGGCCCTGCCCTAAGGTGATGTACTTCCATAATGTTACATCCATCGGATACCGTGGGTCCGAATAGACCCGTCACCTACCGGATGAGACCGGAGTACACGTGACACTCTCGTAAACTTGTTCCTGGGAGACATTCCTTCACGACCGACCTGTAATAAACTTTTTAACAAGATTAAATCGATTATCCATCTCCTTCTTTCACGATCAACTCGCTGTATAAGTTTCTTCGGCATCCCTTTTTACTCGACCTTCCCGTTTTTCGTACGGTGTCCGCGTATACACGTTGGCCCGGATCCAAACGTTTGAATCGTCGTCCACCCCATTTTCTTGCTTGCCGGCCACCCTACACCGACATCATATCACCGGCTGCGCCTTCTCCTTTTCCACGCTCGAAACTTTTCTGTCCGTTTTATCACGGAGCCGGGGTATCGTCATTTGGCGCAGGTGTATCGATCTCACGTTACGCGACTTCACGCCACGGCCCGCCAAGTGTTCCAAATTATCGGAACGTTTACGAGCTGTACTTAGCCAGTTCACGGCCCGAATTTGCCCCAGCGCAGCGCGCAGTTTCCGCTTCCGGATGGTTTCATCTTGTTCAACCCTGTTTGCCATGTGCGACTTACCTGGGGGCACCTTCTGTCGAATGGCTCGATTAATTCCCTGTACTCTCGCCGGGGTAAACAGAGCTGCGTTTCAGAGACCGTCCGCGACTTGTACTCGATCATAGAATACACAACGCAGTTACGTTGCTTGGGTTCATTATGTTACGACACAATCAATCTTTTAAACTATCGGTATCATGTTTCGATCGTATTTTATTTTAATGTCATTCCTAATCTATCATGAAATAATATGTGTAAGCATTTTATGGAAGAATGACGTGTTCTGAATACAAAACATGATAAATCGAAGAAAACCTACCCTCCAAAATGGCGGTCCACCTTTGTTGCGCATTATAAAGCCGATTCCCCGTGTACTTAATAACGAATGAAGAATTTCGTGTCCTCGTGGAAATGTATTGATAACGGAGCACCTGACGAAATTCATGTCTCCTTGTCTGTAACGCCATAATGGAAAGCAGAGTTATTGGACGTCTGGCTCTGCTTTGACACCTTTGAATGGGTATTACACGGCCGTGAGGAGCAATGGCAGCGGCGCGGCGGGAACGAATGAAATTACATGTAAAATATCGCGATCGGAGACAGACTTTATTCGTCGCTTTCATGAAATTCTTATATATTTGTTTGTTTGTGGGTCGTCGAGAGCATCCGGAATTAATAATCCAGTCATTCAGCATAATTGGCAGGGATGTCATTCTACCTATAATAACTCGGCACAACCGCAATTATTGGAACATTAATCAATAAAACAATTGGAATACCATTTAGCAGAAAACATTGGTGGGAAATGTTAAAATCGTGGAAACGTAACAGTGGAAGCATTAGGAGAATTTAAAAATGCTGTTATATTAATTTCATCCTGTTAAACATATTAAGAAAGAAAATGAATTTCCACTCCAGTTTGTTGCAATTCAGAAAATTTTTATTTTGCAAGATTCGCTGTCTAATAAACTAATGATTTTTATGCGAAATAAAGATTCTCTACATTACTTGCAATATACAGAAGCTAGATACAGTGGGTGTAGAAAGTATTCGTACACTGATAAATTTCAAACAAAACTGTGAAATTGTTGTTTATTAACTATTTTTTCTGTAAACAATGAATATGTACATATTCTGAGAAGTCTATAGAATAGATACAATGCAAAAAAAAAATTAATTTCTTGATTAACTTGCGAATGTAATAAGGAAAAACAAAAAATCGACTGAAATACATCAGCAAATAGTATTCGTACAGTTTCTAACTTTTTACAATTTGAGAAAAAGAACTTAATGTAAATTAATGTGACATAAAAAAATTATTAATTAATATTTGGTTGGATAGCCTTTGGCCTTTATAATTACTGCAATTCTTCTCGGCATTGAATTTACTAAATTTGAGGTCACGTGTTGTGGGATCTTGTTCCACTCTTCCTTCAGTGCTTTTTTTAAGCTCTCTTTTGAAGAAATTTCATGTTTTCTGATCTGTCGTTCTAAATAATCCCACAGGTATTCTATAACATTGATATCGGGAGATTGTGGCGGAGTTTTCAGATACGCCGGTGTGTTATGTAGTATCCACATTCTGGTATTATACGCAGTATGCTTCGGATCATTATCGTGCATGAAAACGAAATCATCTTTAACACTAAGTTTACGGAGCTCTAGAAATAACTATTTCACATTATTGTATAAACATAACAAGAATGTGTCTATCCAAATTTTTGGCCATTTCTCCAATAATGTATTCCAAAAGAAATAAATTTGGTAAATAATTCCTCAGGGAAACATCTTTACAATCTCAATAATCGCACATTAAGAATATTAGAAACCGTCATTTTGACAGGTCCCGTAAACCTAGTGTTAATATTCATTTTCTCTGCAGTGGGATCAAGATTGCGTTTCAAAATGTCAATATAGACCCTGTGGTTCATTATTCCATCAATAAATTCTAATGAGCCAACACCAGCTGCACTCATGCAGCCCCAAACAAGTACTGAACCTCCACCGTGTTTAACTGTAGGTTTTAAGTTTTGTGGTTTCAATTCTGTATTTTTTGTTCTCCAAACGTTACAGTGTCCACTAGACCCAAAAATGTTGAACTTACTTTCATCTGTGAAGATCACTTTATCCCAATACTCCACTGGTGTAGTTACATTATTATTTGCGAATTCCAATCTTTTCTTTCTATTCGTTTCACTTACGAAAAATTTTTTACGGGCCACCCGTCCGTGATATCCTGAATTTCGTATAAAACTGCGCACAGTACTAGCAGATACATCAACATTTAAATTATTTTTAATGTGTTCAACTATTTTTATTGCACTTATTCTTGGATTTGTCTTTACCATTCTAATAATAATTCTACCAGTGTATTGATTGATTTTTCGTGGACGTCTACTTCTTGATTTATCTTGTAGTCTTTTTCGTAGTCCATACCTGTCAATTAAACTTTGTATAGCAGATCGAGGTCTACTTACAATACGCGAAATTTCTGCTAAACTTTTACACTGATTGTGCAAGTTAATAATAATTTTTCTTTCTGCTATCGTTGTTTCCGCACATTTCCGTCCCATTTTTCAACGATAACTTTGAATATTTCGGAATTTTGAAATGCTATTGATGCCAACAACGTTTCTAAATATACTGAGGAGATCAATCATACTTACACCGCAATTTGTTTATGTTTACATGGTATGTTTACATTAAGAACTGTTCCCTACGCAGTTCGAATTAAGGAGTGTACGAATACTATTTGCTGGTGTATTTCAGTCGATTTTTTGTTTTTCCTTATAACATTTGCAAGTTAGTAAAAAAATTAATCTTTTTTTGCATTGTATCTATTCTATAGACTTCTCAGAATATGTACATATTCATTGTTTCCAGAAAAAATAGATAATAAACAACAATTTCACAGTTTTGTTTGAAATCTATCAGTGTACGAATACTTTCTACACCCACTGTAGATATTGATTTCTTTCTAAAATAATTTTAGCAAGTTGAAAATAATAGAATATCTATAATTTCTTCAATTGCCTGGAATGTCATATCAAAGACGTGTGTTTAAAACTTGTAATACCTTTTTTGTTACAGTCTGCAATCAGTTCAGTAGAGGGGTGTTTTCCATGCTGGGCGCAGTGAGTCCGGATTCGTTCGACACCCTCCATTCGTACAGCAACACGTTTCAGATGCCTTTCGTGACGCCCTGGTTTCCCGAGAAGGTAAACATTACGCTTCCCGCGTAGCTAAATAAAAACGTATAATGCCGTTAATGGGACAACATTATTTATTCTTAATCCAACGCTCTCTCGCACGATCTCTTTTCACTTATCGTCCTTTGATTATTATTTTTACCGTTTTCTTAGTGACCATACACGTTGCTAACGCAATGATAAGATGCATCTGATGCGCGCAGGCGATATTTAAAGCCACTCTTAACATTAAACCTTAAAAGTAACTGGTTCATGCTCCCTTATAAAAATGACAAGTTTAATTTCATTTAGACTTTGTACGACTCCTATTGACCTCCAGATTTGAAGTTTCACCTTCAAATACCGAAATTACTTTCTTGCCAACCCAATATTATAGTACGTGCTGTACTAAAGATATTTATACAATCAATTCTTATAAAATCATTTTTATTATTTCAATAAATCTAAAATAATAAATCTGGAATCGGTCATTTTGACCGGTGGTTGTAGGTTCAGTGTTAAAAAGAAACTACCAATAAATTGAGAACCATGTTCAGAATAGGAATGTCAAATCCGATTTAGCTTGATTTTATAGACATTTTTTAGAAAAAAATGGGAGTTTTCCAGCTGCTAAATCGTGTGAAAATAGTTTAAAGGAAAATTTGTACAATTGAATTGGTGGCTAGAGCAACGTTGGATGTGAAATTTCCTTAAGATTTACTTTAGCTTCCATTGTTCTTCCATCACGCAAGTCCTGTTCTCCTGCAAAATTTGCACCTTATATCATCCAACGTTGTTGCAGCTAACAATTTATTATTATGCGACTACTTTTCGCGCGCGATCTTATCTCTGCGCGTACCCGAGCGGCAAATGGCGCTGCCGTACATATTGCGCAACCATAATCACTCTATTCTCGTAGGATAGAAATCGTAGTTACAACGTTAACCTTTCCGCCTACGCGCGGACGTCATCTCGGGAAACTGCTTATTCCTGAAAATTTCTCCTGGTGACGCGAGAGCCATCAATCCCAACCAGTTTTACTTTCATTTTTATTTTCCTCGTTATCTCCGTACACGAGCGAGTGTGTGAAATCCGGAGAGAATCGATAACGTCGCGGAGGCTGATAATTAGCGAGAACGGTGGCTGCGTCCTCGTAGTAACCCAATCGGCGGCCCGACGCGCTCCCCAAATCCCATAAATACATAAATATGTATAGGATGTGTACAAACATATTACAATTTGAATTTCGGAATGAATCCGACCGGCTCGCAAAATTTATTCGTCCCGTCGAATTTGCAACGGCGCATTTATCGGACCGCGGCGGCTGCCACTTGCAAAACTGATATCGTACGTCCATGTTGGATGAATGGGGAGGTGCCCTGGCTATATTCACGAGCGATGTAGGCAAGCATTTTTCTGCCGTGTTGTGTTTCGATGTCACACGCTCGTAAGTATTGTACGCGCTGAGTACACGATGAACGTATAACTAGCATTCGCGTCGTTTAAATGCTAATCGCGTGGTAATGCTGATTCAAAACCTCCCCGCCCCCCCCCCCCCCCCCCCCCCCCCCTTACCCTCCTTCAAACCCCCCCCCCCCCCCCCCCCCTTCTCCCTCCAACCTCTTTCCGTCTGACAATCAATTATGTGTCGGCCATTTGTGAACGAGAAATCTTCTTCAATTTCCATGAGACCTCCACGCTAATTCCCCTCGGCCGAAGAGCGCGCTGTTTTTCTTCCCCCGGAACACTTCTGTAAAACGCTAAAGTCTCGGACCCACTTTCCATCGGGGATTCGTATTTCTCGCGGTTAACAAGCCGTCAACGTCGCGCAAGGAACCGAGGAATTAGCGTCGAGTCGATCATTTCTCTGTCTGAGACGATTAACCCGATGGCGGACCATTCTTATAAATTTATGATGTTCAGAACAGTTCATTGTTTCATTTATGAATTTATTTTAAACGTATTTTTAGAGGTACAGTGGGACCTCGATTAACCGGATCCCGATTATAAACAAATATGCGTTTAAATATGATTACAGTGGCCGGATTTAATATTCGGACACTTAAAAAGACGATAACTTTTTTAATATTGTACTATACGATTTGAACTTTTTTTGGAAGCTAGAGCAATTAGTTTACTACTGGATGTGAAAAGACATTTTTTCAAAAATTGCAATAGATCGGAATTGTAGAGAAAATACTAAAAGTTGCATTTTACAACTTTGTTATGTGGGAATAATATATTGAAAATTTAAAAAATACGTTTTGTAGATGTGCATTGAAAGATGTAAGAATTCTTAGATTTATAGCAGTTAGAGGCCGAAAATCGTGAAAATCTGCAATTTTTATCATCTTTAAACGTTTGTAGCTCATTGCAACGTCGACCGATTTTGACGAAATATTTAGAATATGTTTCATTGACACGGATCTACAAAACGTATTTTTTAAATTTTCGATATAGGTCCACATAAGAAAATTGTAAAATGCAACTTTTAGTATTTTTTCTACAATTCCGATCTATTGCAATTTTTGAAAAAATTTCTTTTCACATCCTGTAGTAAACTAATTGCTCTAACTTCCCAAAAAAGTTCAAATCGTATAGTACAATATTAAAAAAGTTATCGTCTTTTTTAGAGCGTCTAATATTAATTCCGGTCACTGTATATTATGAAGGGAAATAACAATTTTCAAAAGTAAAATATTTATTTTGGAATATAATACTACCGATCAAGCCGGTTAATCGAGGTCCTACTGTTTTTGTTTACTGAAACGGATTTCTCAATCCGGTCCGTTCTCAATGCGAGAGCTGTTTGATAAATTAATTCAGAAACTGTCAGAAGCAGGGTCGAAAAAGGGGGCTGTCAATATTTTCCTAAATGGGAACTGGTATTGATCTTTTGTTGTGTGATGATACCTCTCGTTAAACTCAATAGGATTTAGGTACGTGAACCTTTTTTTATTGCGCGTTTTTACAGAGTTTATTTAATGGTTTAGTTTGACGGTACATGTGCGTCTTCGACCGGGCCGATTCGGAGGCAATCGCCGATCTTCGGTGACATTCGGTTGCAAGGATCCGACCGCGGTTTCATAATATACAATATACGCAACAGTCAAAGTGGACACACGTACTTTTGTTTTCTGCGGGCCACCCTTCTGACCTTGCCAACCGCGTCGGTTGTTACCGGGACGCAGAAAGTGTACGACGCAAAACAGGGACCGTTAATTGGGACTGTAAATCGTAATTTTTAAAAAATCTTTTTTGCAGATCATTTAGTAAACGAATGCTTCTAATTGATTATAAAAAATCAGGTCGTTTGGTACAATTATAAAAAAGTTATTCTATTTTAAAAGTTGTACGAACACATACACCCACTATATGTATTTAGAGAGACTTCAATCAAAACTATTTATCTCGTACTTTACTTATCACAAGCTCATTGTTTCTCTCTTATATTGTAATAATAGTAATATCGAAGAAGATATTGAGTTTGATACTAGTAATATTCATATCATTCATGTTAGAATCGATTACAATCTCCGTAGAAATTTTCACTTCGGTCGTGTGGTCTTATGCGCTTACAGTATTGGTCTGTTTTATATGATAATATTATATAATATGACACATTAATATTTTTGTTGTTCTCAATGCGGCAGCTGTTCGTTAAATTAATTCAGAATCTGGGATAAGGTCAATACCATGCTTCTTCACTTGGTTCTTAATTTTTTGACGAGATGATTATATATTGGCAAATAACTTTATAATTGTATTTCCAACATTTTCTTCGGTTTTCTTCAGAACCCGATAATGTTTTCAAGAATATTTCTTTGTCCGTTTTCCGAAATTTTTGGCGTACTAAAAAATTGCAGAACCGTGTAATGCCTCGGAAAAAACGCTTTCCAAATTGGTGAAAATGGTATTCGTGCAGAAGTCAACATCTACTCCGCCCGTAATTTCCCGTGCACTACATCGTATTCTATTTCGATCAAAATTCCCGTCGATCACGTGGCAAGGGGTGTGATCGATTGGTCGCGGACCGACGCTTCCTCGGAATAAGGACGACCACTTTCACCTCGCGCCGAATAGATCCGCGGAACGAGATGGTAATTCACTTAAAATTGCGACGTTATTTCGCGCTGGCAACCGAAACGATAAGGGCGGAGGCGCGGGGGAGGGGCAGGGAAACTTTACAGAACAGCTCAATATCGCCACGTATCACGGGAAGCTTTCGAATGGTTCTGTCATTCGCGAGACCGTCATAAATATTTACGATTACATTTCCAACGTTCCGCGGATTCGTCGGGGAAGAGAACGGCGCAGCTTAACGTTTCCTTTGCTAGATTTCGGGGAGTAGAGAATTGCCGGTGGCGGCCGAATAAAATCTAAAAGTCGAATGTCACGTGGGTGTGTGTGGGTGGTGCGTACGTGTGTGCATTCATGGTCGCCTGTTATGTCCAGGTTCTGACGCCGTCCTCTGGTCTCCTGGATTTCGCCATAAGCATGCGCCCGGATTATCATCGCGCCATCATCGACACGGTGCGATACTACGGCTGGAAGAAAATCATCTACCTCTACGACTCCCACGACGGTAAGTCCCCAACCTTTCTCATGCATTTCTCATTTTACAGCGTAATCCGGTAGGCCGCTCGGTTCCTCCAGCCTTGGTTTTTCACCCTTCTTTCTTTTCTCCACCGACGCCGGATGCGATACCTCTATTTTTATTACGTCTGCTAAGGATCCACCCTTCTTGGTCCCCGGTGGCCAACTCTCTCTCTTTCTCGACCGACGCCGTGGAAAATCGGTAGATCCCCTATATACGCCGCGCCGACGTCCGTATCCGCTGAAACTGTAATCGCGGAATGGCCGCAGGAAGCCTCAGATAGGAACGATCGCTATATACGTGGCTGCTGATGTTGTTCAGAGGATTTTTTGAAGTAGAGCAACTGTCGGATTAAAGAAATACAGGCCACTGTATTCTTCCAAAGGCGTTCAGGGATTTTTGAAAAATTCTGGCGACAACAAATTTGGACATTTTTACTACCTTTTATATGGAATATAGGATATGGGTGTTAATAAATGCACATTGGTACTTTTGGAATAAAACAATTCTTTATTTCACGGCGCGAGAGGTAGCTCTTTACCAAACGAAATCGTAGCTTTGACTGACTCCGAGAGGAAAACCGTTGGAACCCTGAAAGGAAACCCACAGTCCGGCTTTTGAAACAAAGTATGAAAAATGGGAGGATCCCATGGAAATCACCGACACGAATTTCCCCGACATGGTTTTCACCGATTCCAGATTTGACCGACAATAATTTTAGCCGACAACATCTTTAACCGAAAACGACTTTGATCTGAAACCACTTCTTACAGATCTAATGATCTAAGCATCTGGTGACTTTTAAAGAGGCCGCCAGTAATTAATCGCAACATTGGCATAATTCTTATAAGGTGTATGCTCTCGTGTTCACCTCCGTTTAATATTCAGCGAAATGAAAATAGATCGGCGGAAAGTTCTGTACTGTCCCATTCATAATACACATGCTTCGCGCGCGCGTGAGCAGGATACTAATTTGCATGTTTATGAAGGTTGTGCTGCTACTTTTAATTTTACATCGACACGGTCTATTAGTCCGTAAAAATTGGATTTTTCAGGTCTGTTCGAAATCAGCTTGCAAATGTGCGATCAATGTAGATGACATTGACTCTCAATGTACGTATACGATTCCAGAGTGTGTGAGAATATATGGATGACATTGAACATTACTGGTTTCCATAGTCACGGAAAAAATGTCGGACGGAAGTGATTGCAGTAGTCATTGGTCGAGGAAATCAAATGTCCTTGATAATTGTGACCTTATAGTTGAATAATAATGCTGAACGCACTTAAATTATACATGGTGACACGGTATTGATCACAGTTGTAACACTTGAAGAATGAGTTGAAGAATTAAAATATTAAATCGTATTAATTCATATCAAGAATTTAAATCGAATATCCTCTCAAGATTTTAATGAATTTTCATTGTATGCTTCAATTTAACCAATTAAACTAAACGAATATCGGAAAGACTAATGTGTCTACACGAAATATCATCAGAAGTAAATCTTTTTAAATTATCAATTAGAGCAGCGAACGGTCCTAAGCATCGTTAATTATCAATTATACAGCTATAAAAATCGTGCGTTGTCCGAGAGTAAAACAAATACAAATTACAACGCTGCCGTGGCGAAATAAATTGTTTCATGATAAAATTATAATTGCACAGGACAAGGAAAGGCACACTATAAATATCGTACCAGGAATACCTGGAGAGATTCACGCCTGAGTCATCGTCGCGACCACAATTTTCCCGGAATGGTTCTCTGTTACGCGTGAAATTTGATCTTGCGCCAATCGAACAGGTAATATTCGAAGAAATAATTTGGTGGCGGAGGTCGAACCAGTTGCGCTCATTCAAGGCGAAGTTTTTCCTCTTACTTTCGCCATTTGCGTAAGCCATCCATTATTTGAGACGCACATACCGGCGGCTTTGCTCTAAAGTACGGTTGCAATTTTTTCAACGATCGCTGCGGGTGACAGTTTTATTGTATTTAGCACGCGACGGAAACTACGCGGATTCAAGGCATTTTTCAAGTCTGTGTCAGCAGATGAAATTGCGGCGTGATTGATTTCAATGTGTTTGGTATCGTGCAGATTTTTAGACTTTCATACGCGCAGGAGTCATTTTTTTTTCATTCAGGTCAGAGGTCAATTTTATTCAACTAATTTCTTAATATCGTAGTGCAGTGTCAGGTTTGCATGACTATCCAGTTAATCATTAGTGTGAATAAATTATTTAGATTAAACACAAGGAAACTTAAACATTAACAAGAATAGCAATTTTATGAGAAGTATCATTGGAGTCTACCAAGTACAGGAAAATTAAAATAGACTGTGGTAAATCTTGACTTTTCCGTTACAGGTTCAATTAAAAGCTTGAGAAGATTTTACTACGGTGCAGACTGATGTGCGATTAAATAATGTTAAGCGTTAATGGATTGACAACAACGATTTCTTAGGTGTTAGAGTCCATTAGAATGCTTCATTCTCCAATATACGTGTCTGTTTTACGGAAACCACGAGCTTGCACCGTCTAATGAAAAGAACCAATCGAAACATTAGCTCCGCGAGGGTGAATTTAATTACTTAATGAAGCTCGCGGGACGATTAATCACTGGATGCCATGCAGCTCCGTGCTTTGCCGGTTTTCGTTTTACTATAACACGGTCACGCGTTCGCGATACAACCATGCTACTTAGGATTCAGAACAATTGCTCGTCGTCGACGAACAAACTCCTATAAGAACGGTCGTCCGGCGAACGGACAGAGTTTAATTACTGAATGCAAATGCAAATATACTTTAGGGACTTGCGTGGCCGTCGTCTTCCTACAACAGACGCAATCTCGTGCCTTGCGCCACCCTCGCGACTCGATCTTCAGTCTCGATCCCTATCCTGCATGTATCTATGCATATAGGAATCACAAAGGTACTGGTTCAAAATGATATACAGTGACTACCACTAAGCTCTACCACTAATAAATGTTAAATGATTTCGGCGCAACAGTTCGATCGTTTATTACTAATTATAAAGCAATTTTGCTAATTCTCAAATAAAATCAACGTTTCGATCCTAGTTTGGATCCTTTTCAAGATTTATTTGAATTGCGTCTGTAAAGTAAATATATTGTAATAATTTCAAAAGAATTATGGTTGAGTATACTGAATATTGATCATGAAACCTCACTCACTTGCTTTGGGGAAAATAAATTTATAATAAATGTACAACGCACGTATTACGTGCGTCTGACATGCTTGCTGTCGAGACACTAATGTAGGAACGTGTTGAACACGATCTAGGTTATATAGATCGATATAAGGCGGTAAATTTGAAAAACCATAGTTGTTTTGGATCATATTGCATATATTGATGAAACCGTAAACCTAACTCGTATCAGACCATTCATATATTTTTTAACACTTGACAAACATACACCAAATAGAAAAAAATTATCATAATACTGATTTGAATCAATTAAACATCAGAGCATATCTTAGGTTAACCTAAGATATGCTCTGATGTTTAATTGATTCAAATCAGTATTATGATAATTTTTTTCTATTTGGTGTATGTTTGTCAAGTGTTAAAAAATTTATGACTGGTCTGATACGAGTTAGGTTTACGGTTTCATCAATATATGCAATATGATCAAAAACAACTATGGTTTTTCAAATTTACCGCCTTATATCGATCTATATAACCTAGATCGTGTTCAACACGTTCCTACATTAGTGTCTCGACAGCAAGCATGTCAGACGCAGTAATACGTGCGTTGTACATTTATTATAAATTTATTTTCCCCAAAGCAAGTGAGTGAGGTTTCATGATCAATATTCAGTATACTCAACCATAATTCTTTTGAAATTATTACAACATATTTACTTTACAGACGCAATTCAAATAAATCTTGAAAAGGATCCAAACTAGGATCGAAACGTTGATTTCGTTTGAGAATTAGCAAAATTGCTTTATAATTAGTAATAAACGATCGAACTGTTACGCCGAAATCATTTAACATTTATTAACAGCAAATACGATCGATAGAAGGAACATAACTACCACTAATATTCGGACACTTTTAAAAAGATGACAACATTTTTAATATTGGACCATACGATTTGAAATTTTTTGGGAAGTTCGAACAATTAGTTTGCTGTACAAAATTTTTGAAAAAAATTGCTAGTTGTCGGAATTGCAGAGAAAATACTCAAAGTTGCATTTTACAACTTCTTTATGTCGGCCTATATTGAAAATTTAAAAAATACGTTTTGTAGATCTGTGTTAGTTATATGCACTGTGAAAGTTTCATCGAAGTCGGTTGATGCGGAAAAAAACGACAGGCATTGGAAGATGTGATAGGCCGAAAATCGTGAAAATCGGAAATTTTTCACCATTTTTAAACGTTTGTAGCTCATTGCAACGTCGACAGATTCTGACGAAATTTTCGGAATATGTTTAATTGACACAGATCTACAAAACATATTTTTTAAATTTTCAATATAGGCCCACATAAAAAAGTTGTAAAATGCAACTTTTAGTATCTTCTCTACAATTCCGATCAATTGCAATTTTTGAAAAAAAATTTTTTCACATCCTGTAGCAAACTAATTGCTCCAGCTTCCCCAAAAAAAGTTCAAATCGTATAGTACAATATTAAAAAAGTTTTCGTCTTTCTGAGAGTGTCCGAATATTAGTGGGAGTCACTGTATGTTCTGAGCACCCGAGGTGTCCTATCAATTTCCTTCTTGACATATTTCGCAAGGATCCGAGATCCTTGCTATTCGAGTTGTCTCCAAGTCTCGAAAATTCATAGACCGAGCGACACCACAGGGGCTTCCAGCTTTCCAACGAGTCCAAAATTGTACGACTTTTTTTTGGTAAATAAAGAATTTGGATAATGTTAGATTATTCAATGGAATATTATTTGTCCATCAATGGAATAGGAATGTGACAACCAGTCAGAGAGCACGTGCCTGCTGAACTGCATTCCAAACCGGTTGGTTTCGCAGCCAGTCCTAAATGCGATTTTTCTTATTGGCGAGACGCAGGTGATCTGGACTTCCCGGCTCACGCGTGTGTATCTATACTGAAAAGTCAGTATCGCGTGCTACGCTCCCAAGGTTAAGGTTACTTCCGACGGTCCGTGCCTGCTGGTTCAAGGTTCTGTTCTCGAATTTGCACTTGATCAGTTTCTTTCTTTACGCGCGTGATTCTGTATTTGCTAACGATTATGGCGCGAGTTACGAAACGCGTCTTCACGGCAGTCGCACCGGCTGGATTTAACTGTCCAAGGTCGTTTAGTTATTAACCTTTTCGTCTTCAAACGGATCCTGTTTCCGATCGAGAATCCAGTAGTTTGCTAACGATTCTAATTTCGTGAAGAAACATGAAGGACGATTTCGATGCCGAACATTTTTATTCAATGAATATGGGTATGTACAATATACACAAATTTGAAAAGAATGGTGGTTATTGGGATTTGATCATTCGCGATTTCAACAATAAGTAAACACCGTTTAATATTTATAACTAAACTGTGGATACGTGAACAAAATAAAAGCGTTACGCAATATCTGTTGCGAGGAATGGCGAGGCTAAATGGAAGTTCATTTATTTTAATGCTAAAATCCGTGATTTATAATCGTCTGAAGTTTTTATGTACAAGATAATATATGTACAAGATAATATAATCCTAGCTAAATAGGATAAATGTTAAGATTAATGTACCAACATTCTTAAATTCTTTTAATTTCACACCGACCTAATACAATGTTAAAAACCCAACGTTCAATGATCCATTGCAGTTGTTATTAAATTTCTGTAATTGGAATTTTGCAATGAATTTGTAATTTTGTTTTCTCACAAATTAAATGAAGCACGTAGGAAGTTATATCAAGTAAAATACAATTATTATTGCAAAAAATTGTATTTCCCATGTCATATTGTAATTGCATTTGTTAGTTCATTACTGCACGATCACAATCAAAGAAAACGACAGAACTGGAATCAAAATCAATCATTCAAAATTATAAACTGTGTTAATTGTGTGATCAAATTTTTTTTATTAAAGCACTTTCGTTCGGTTTTCTAGAGACTGTAATTAGACGAGCAACGTATTAATAATAATAATAATAATAATAGGGGGAGTATTACAAACTCCGTATCATAGTTAAACTTTTCAAAACCAGAACTAATGAACATTTTCGTTTACCTGGTAGCCGGTGCGTGCCAGGTAAATATAATAAATTCCCGGATCCTACGGAGCAAGGAATTCCCGGAGATTTTCGTGCGTGCGGCCGGTTCTCTCGAGTTCCGCATTATTCATAATTAAAATCTCCACGAAAAAAGAGCATCAGAGTCGATCTAACCGCATCGTTCGTCTTCGTGCATAGAAAATAATTTTCTCCTCGTGCAACGAGGGAAATTCTCGGTAAAACGTGATTCGCTAGAGCTTCAAACATTTCTATGGATATTTTCCTTGTTCTCTATCGACTTTCCTCGCGGTCTGCAAAGAAAATGCTTTATCTATTAGATAGAAATAGAAAAGCTTGTCTATTCATACTGGCAGACCTTGCATATTGTTAAAAGTGAAAGACAGGATTATAAATATTTGTGGAAAAATGTCTGAAAAATGTAAATACAAAGGTAATTTACATTTTTAATTAGAAGATCCGAAACATGCGTAAGGAAATCATATTCATAAGGAATTAAGTCCATAATGAATTCCATAAAGAATTCTTGTAAACAAGCTGGCACGAGGTGTTCAAAACATTTCTTCCAGTTCTAATCTTGGGTGATCTTCAAGGTCATTATATCGTATACGAACAAATTCGTTTCTCTTCAAAATTCATTTTCTGAAAAAGTAATGCTGAAATAGTACAACTTTTTCCTCTTTCATTCTTTTCTAACGCTTACTACCTGTAGACTACAATAGTAATTCTTGATCAAAACGCTTCATGAAATTTATATTCTAAAATATTCCATATCCAACTTAATAATTAATAATAACCAGTTAGTTTGCGTGAATATTTATTTTACACGGCCCCCAGCAAGGTTTCCTAATTTTTACTACCTGTAGACTACAATAGTGAATCTTGATCAAAACGCTTCATGAAATTTATATTCTAAAATATTCCATATCCAACTTAATAATTAATAATAACCAGTTAGTTTGCGTGAATATTGATTTTACACGGCCCCCAACAAGGTTTCCTAATTTTTACTACCTGTAAACTACAATAGTAATTCTCGACCAAAACGCTTCATGAAATTTATATTCTAAAACATTTCATATCCAACTTAATAAATAATAATAACGATTTACTTTCCCAATTTTTACTACCTGTAGACTACAATAGTATTTCTTGATCAAAACGCTTCATGATATTCATATTCTAAAATATTCCATATCTATGACTGAATAATTAATAATAACGAGTTAGTTTGCGTGAATATTGACTTTACACAGCCCCCGGCAAGATTTCCTAATTTTAAAATTTTTCAATAAAATAGAGCTAGCAGATTGCCACAGTCGCGCCTTCCCGGCGAACAATGGCCGAAAGGATTCGATCGCGTTCACGGGGAAACACGGAAAAGTAATTAACGGCAGTGGACCGTGTCGTCGCACTTCATAAAAGCCGGCGGCGGGAGTGGGACACGGATAAAATCGCCGTGAGTTTCGCGGGTCCGTGGATCGTGGACGTTGTTCAGTTTCCTCGTTCGCGTCTTCGAGGATGAGATCGAACCAGGTGCCCGTCAACGACACTCAGTCGCCGGTTTCCGAGAGACTCGCGTGCGCGTCACAAACGCGTGCACCTAGTGTACTCCCGTGACGAAACATCCAAGTGGAACAAACTAAAGGGTCCTCTTCGATTCGACCCGAATCACAAACTATTTGACCAGCACGAGGTTCTCGGCGTTTTAGAGAGTGAAAGGAACCGTTCGAGATACGATTGTGGAGGACATAGTTTGAGGTCGTGCTCCAAAAGTGCTCTACCGTTGGTTCTGAACAGTACCTCACCGGTAAAATTATTGTTTTTATTAACTTTTTGAAAACTTCGCACAGTGGAAATCATCTTTCGAATTTCGTTTTATTATTTACACACAGACATTCCAATTAATTGTCACTGTAGAAATACTCTGGATTTGCAAATCACATTGTTTTAGAAATGAAAATGTATAACAAGGTTTCCTAGTTGTGTTTTATCATTTCTTTAATTGTAAAGTATAGTAGTAGGAAAATTATTTATGTAAATTTTTTGGGGGAAACCATTCATTCCGTGTGGGATAATATTCTGTAGCTTTTTATTTAATAATGAATTATTATGCATTTAACAAAATTATTTTATTTATTTGATTTTATTTAATCAGTGAATGAATGTCGGGAAGATTTTGTTCAAATTTTACAGGAGAGCCATAAAGTACACCAAAATTTATATATTTATTATTAGACTGCAAAATAATTTATTTTATGCAAAATAAAAATATTCTGATTGTGGGCAGCAGGAGAAAAATAAAAATTGATTTCATCCCTTAATGATTTGGTTGCATTAAAAACAACGTTACAATATTCTTAAATTTTTTAAATCTGTTATTGTTTTATATCTCACCCAGCCAATTTCTTCATAAATGCATAAAGATCCGCAGTCTATTTATTATTATACTGTTTGTAGAGATATGTAATTTGAGTTGTGTTACTTTTCTAATGTGTGTGAATGAACGATTTCCTGTGCAACAACCAAATATGTAGAATAGTTTGAACGGAATGCATATCAGAAAATAGTAAAAATGAACCGGACTTACAATTATGACGGTGCAGCGCGGGTTAAAATTAAATCAACTACGTCGGCAGCCGGTTCAATCGGCTGGAATATCGTTTGGTTCGTTCGGATTTGACCGCGATGGAATTGTGACAGAAATTCAATATTTTCACGCTCCTCTTTTGAAGTTGTCCATTTCAACGATATCGCGATGGCCTATACAGATTGCTCTACGCGGGCAAGCACTCGACAGATAAATCCGAAGACAATTTAAGCAGCAATTCGTGAACACGTTTCTCCTATCTGAGCCTACGTACCAATTATTCTTGTGCAATTAGTTTCACGGAATTATCTAGGGTATACTATTTTTCGTTTCTGAACGCTTTCGAATTTCAACGTATCTGGTCCAAGGTGAACACATTTTCTTCAGAAGAAAATTATGGTGCAACAATAAATAAAAAATGTATGTAAAGTCTTTACATGGATGAGAAGATATAAAGTATATAGTAGAACCTCGATTATCCGATTCTTCGATGTCTGAAGCCTTCAGTACCCCAATATGCAATACTATTTATTGTATAAATTAATCAAAATTCAATCTAGCGTTACAACCGAGTAACTATTCTAGCATGTTTCTCTGTTTAATTCGGATAATCGAGGGTCTAAAAAGAAATCCAACATTCGATGAAAATAATTTTTATGATCCTATGTTGTATCTACTTTCAGTATCACTTACATTAATATTGCAATATTATAATAAAATAATAGTATATTATTACATATATATACAGGGTGTCCCAGGGTTTAAGGATCAAACTTTGTCAGTATATTCTATATGGCACTAAATAAGAAAAAAATGTTATGTAAACATAGGTTACATAGAGCTTTATTAAAAAGTTATAACAAAATTAAGGAATTCTAACTGCAATAAATCTAAGGATTCTTACATCTTTCAGTGCCTGTCGTTTTTTCACCGCACTAACCGATTTCGATGAAACTTTCAGAGTGCATATAATTGACACAGATCTATAAAACGTATTTTTGAAATCTTCAATATAGGCCCACATAAAAAAATTGTAAAATGCAACTTTTAGTATTTTTTCTACAATTCCGATCTATCGCAATTTTTGAAAAAATTTCTTTTCACATTCTGTAGTAAACTAATTGCTCTAACTTAGTTAAGTTATTGTCTTTTTTAGAGCGTCCGAATATTAATTCCGGTTACTGTACATTGATCTATTCGAGCCAATGCTCGCAGTAATAGCAAGTCGGTTACTATTCCTATATTACTTGAATTCTGTAATTTTGTTATAACTTTTTAATAAAGCTCTATGTGACCCATGTTTACATAACATTTTTTTCTTATTTAGTGCCATAGAATATGACAAAGATTGATCCTTAAACCCTGGGACACCCTGTATATCATGTATTAGGAGTTTTGCAGAAGATGTGTAAAATGATTGTTTGGAAATGAAGGCAGTGTTACTTCGGTAGAGACAGAGTCGCTGTTACCGTAACGGGCATCGACGAATTGCATAATTCACGCTGACAACGCGGTACTTTTGCGAATCATTTAGAGATAGACAGCAGTGTTGCGGTTACAGATAAAAGAGACCTTCAATCCTTTACTGAGTTGTGGCATACCGTCAGTTTATGAGCATAACTTGTTAGGACAGCGATTAAAAGGAAACTCGTAAATTTCTTGTATACGGGCTTAGCAATTTCCGATTACTATCGCGTAGCTATAGCGCCAGAGTTCTGTGCTCTTTTAGAATGTATGTGAGCACATACAGTGACTCCCACTAATATTCGGTCACTGTACTGGTGTACAGGATTCCTACAAATCGAATGAACTATACCTCAAAAATCCCAAAAATGTCATAAACTCTGATAAATTCTCTAGGCATTGACGATCCCACGTTTCAATTTTTGTGAAAATTAACAAAATGGCAGATATTTTAAATTCAATGACTGAATTTCGGTAGAAAGTTTGTTAATTTTTTATTTATATTTAACAAAATAATGGGAAAATGAAGAAAAATCGATCGTCAATGCCCAATAGATAATGAATATAATGAAGACAACTGTAAAATTTTAATGCAATTGCTAAGGTAGAACTCGAGATATCTTGTACACCGTTTTGAAAAACGCAACCTCTGGGGAAAACGCATTTAAAGTTTACGAATGTAATTTTTCTACCAAAAAAAATTTTCGATTTTTTAAAAATATTACTGTGTCCTAACCCCTTATAGGCCAAAATAATAAAAGGCTATTGTAATCTTCTCGCGAGACAGACCAGCCCAAAATCTTAATTTATAGTAACCGTACTAAGTTCTAACTTCCCAAAAAATTTCAAATCGTATGGTCCAATATTAAAAATATTATCGTCTTTTTAAAAGTGTCCGAATATTAGTGGGAGTCACTGTATATGTATGTATAACGTATACAGAGCGTTTGAATGAAATTCAATTAAATGGGTAGAAGTAGTTTATGATAATTGTCCGAACTGTTCATAAATTAATGAGTGCTCCTTCTAAAATAATCATTTACAATGGCACGTGTGGATCAGTGAGGACCTCATTCGAAAATTTCCATTTTTATCAATTTCTAGACAAAATGAAAATAATTAATTTTTTGTCAGTTTTTCTTGCATTGTATACACTTACAAGTACCGTGAGTGCATGAAGTCTACTTATCACCTCGGCCAGAATAAGAAAAGTGGAATAGTAAATAATAGACTGAGTCTGACACTTTTACATTTTGTTATTATAGGCCGATGCGATTTCATTGATTACACAGCGATGAGATACTACTTTTATTATCGAAGTCTGACTAATCATGGCATTTCCATCTTATCGCCTGATCACAGAGACCACACATCGGTGTACAGTCATTAATAGATTACGGATCTCTATGCAAATTTGCAGTTGTATATTGGGTAACTCCGGGCGTGAAATAACAGTGCATTTTATTTTTAATCACTGATGTGTTGAGCATCATTTCCAATGACGTTTGTCCCATTTATCAATAATCTTTTCCTTTGTATTTTTTAAAAATGATGGGGTTTTGAATTTAAAAATTTCTATCTATTGTTTTTTAATGCATACAGCATAAGAACCCTCTTTTAAATAAATAATATCATTCACAACGTTCCAAATGCACATTTTATACTGTCGAGAAAATAACAGGTAAAATTACATGTAAAAGCTTCTGTGAAAATATTGCCTGGACATAATGCAAGTAGCAATATATGGAAAAAATTTATTTCAATTAATTTGAATATTTTCCTGTGCTTTACAAAATTGCAGATGCCTTAAATCCATAATTACTAGCAATCTAATCACCACATTTGTCGCAATGACGCAGGCGTGAGCATGTGTCTCGGTGACATTCAAGTAATTGTGATTCCCTTACAAATCCTGGCTATATAATAGGAAGGAATATTTAATTAGTTTCCATTTCCTCGCGTTCTCAGAATCAACATCGCATTTTCTCGATGACAGTTATCGAAACATCAATCGCCTTCGAGGACTGTTCCATTCATTCTGGACAAAGCATTCGTCTCGCTACAGGTATGCAAATTGTGTACAGTGTAAACTTTCATTTTCGAGTCATTAGTTCTGTCGACGTCATTACGACAAACACATAAAATCGTTCCACAAAAATTTGCTTGAATGTTCGTTTGTTCGAACTCTTTCTATACACCTGTGATAATGCTAATTCGATGAATGAATTCACGAAAAACATTGAGATACATTAAGCCGGCGTTGATAGGAGAAATAACCTTCGACAGATAGAAGAACTCAATCAAAGAAACAGTCACGGAGAATTATAGCGGCCGAGTTTCTAGTAAAATTAGGACACGGTGAACTTTTTATTAATGCGCATTTAATCGTTTCCTTTGCAAATAATGCTGATTGTAAAATCGTGTGTCTGAACAAGTCGTGTGTACGAACTTCGTAATACCTTAAATCGTTTTTATTATTGCATAATATATTGCACAATAATCAGTGAAACAGAAAAATAATTATTATACCGGTTCGGCTAGTGTATTTATAAATTCACTCGGAGTTGCCTTGTTAAAATGATTGCAGCGTGGTAAATATTTTCAAAGATTGCAAATTATCAAGAGTTTCACAGTTTACGCATCTGCAGCGGACGTTACATCCAACCTGCAGCAGAATCGCAGTGAACATTAGGAATATACATCTTCGCGTTCTGCAAAATGCAACCGACCTCTCTCTTGGCTCAGAAAATTCGAATAACGAATCTAATTTGAAGCTCAAGCAACGTATTAAAATTTCTCGTGAATCATTTCGAGCAGCTAATGGCTCAAATGAGATCACCAGGTTGTTGAAAATCAGTGTTCAGCAAGTCGAATGGGACGGGAACTGGTTTAAAATATTCAAGCCACACCGGCAATGTAAGATAAAAGATCATAGTGAATCATTCATAAATGTGAACTATTTTTAAATGTTGCAACTTCAGAAATGAATGATATCAATCTAAGGAAAACGATTGATATGATAAATTGATATTGATAAAAAGACTGTCACATTATTTTCAATCTATTAAACACATTAATAACGAAAATAAGCTTCCCTTCCATTCCACTTTGTAATTCAAGTACAAAATTTTTATTTTCTGTAGAGATCCGCTGTCCAGTAACGATCAATAACAATTCTCGTGAATTTAAATTCTACGCACTTAATCATAAATATAAAAAATATGTGAACATACATGTATGTACATATAATATGGAGGGTACATAAATTACGAGAATATATGAATTGCTAACTACAGATGGGGACACATCACGAAATTCAAATTCTTCAGGATACGAAAAAAACTGTCTACTGATTATGAAAAAGTATTTCAAGAATGTATTAAAAAATATTGAATCACATTAGTGTTAAAAATTGTACAAAGAATCCTCTCGATATGTACGGTCCTAGACATTATGAATTATTAATCAGAATGATCCAAGGTTAATTTGCATTTGAAAAAATGAAACTACAAGGTGTGCAACATTATTCAGTAGAATATTTTGGTCATAAGGGTTGATCCGGGCAACCTCTTCGGGGGGGAGGCTGAGAGGGGGAGGAGAGAGATACTTTTTCGAATAGGAGAAGAGGATCCCCGAATGGAAATTACTCAACTCTGACGATGAAAACACGGTGGAGATTTGAGGCCGGTTGTAACTTCGTTTCCGGATCCACGATTTATTAATCAAGAATCCGTACTCTCGCGCAGCTCGCTTCCTGCCGGTGCACAAGCGCGAAGAACGCGTACATATACCACTGAAACGGCAGATAACTCGGGATAATAATTCAAGCACTCGTCCGCGTAGGATTTTCTTTCGTAACTAAATATTCTCCGGGGAAAAACACTGTCATAAATTATTACGCGTATCCGCGCCCGGCGGGGGAAACTTTGGTGGAAAAATACAACCTTTCAGGATTACATTATCCGAGAGGCGAGGGCGAAACCGAGATTCCAAGGGGTGGGAAAACGTGCTAACCGTTTCGTAAATTGTAAACGATACTTTTGGGAGCGAGTTTGATACACAAACAACTGCGGAAGAAGCTAGTGCTCGTATGAATCATCATTTCGTTTGGTTCTAAGCTGGAATCGGAGAAGTTTTTGCTTGTATTCCGCAAATTTAATTTAATGCGAGAATTATTGTTTTTTCTCGATCTATATTTTGAGAACGTTCTAAAAAAAGTATTGAGCTTGTTATATATATAATTATCTTTATTATATTTCTAAAATAAAAATTTCAATAATGATATAATTATCTTCATTTTATTTTACATTTTGTATTCAAATAAATTGTGTCTTAAATAATTTTTACACTTTCTAATGAGAAGGTCTATTTTACACTTAACACTATAGCGTTATTAATTACTCTTGAAGGTTATCCATAATAAAATGACAATGTAGAACAACAATTACAAATACGCAGTATGATTTAATCTCGCAAGTATTCTCAAGAGCTACGAGCACAGTAACCGATCAAATATTTTCAAGTGCTGGTATGTGCACAATTATGATCGCCGTTTACAATTTATGGTAATGAAAAGTTGCATAAAACACACAAGACAAGACTTTCAAGTTTAACTACGAACTATTCTGAAATCGGATCTGTTATTCGATGAAACAATTATGTTGCACCATTCGTATTATAATTATACGGTGGCAGCCTATATATGTTATAACGAATCAGTGTAATTACACCTCGAGATGTTTGTTGAGCATCGCGCAACAGTGACGCACCAGCGTCGATTACACTCTACCATTATTACTCGAGATCATCGAGTGGCAAGAAACGGATTGAATGAACCATATTAAAAGTGAAATGAAAAATTCCTTATTAGTAGACTGCGGATTTTATGCATTTATGACAAAGATGGGTGGATGTAATTTAAAACAGTAAAAATATTAAGACGATTTAAGAACGTCCGTATGTTATTTTCAATTTACTAGAATTGTTAAAGATGGGAAGAAATTTTTATATAGTTCCCGCGTCTTGTAATGGACGAGGAAAATTTTTATCTTCCATAAAGATCCGCAGACTACTTATTAGTACTGCAAACATTAACCCTCGACGGAGACGACGGACGATTTTTATAGCTATATAATTGGCAATGTCCGCGTCTCTTTCTTTCCCTACGCTTTTCTTTGTTCTTTTACGTCGCTTCTTCAAGTGTGTCCTTTCTTTCCCATACGCTGTCCTTCCTTGCGCCCGACTGTCATCGTCGATTAAGCCACTAAATACAGTTGAAATTATATCGTGTTTGGTGTTATTTTAATCAGAAAAATGCCAGAAATAAGTTGGCGGAAGTCCCATAAAAAAATAATGAAAAATAAAGAAGTTTTGTAATTGGATTAGCAGTGGTTCACACCGATATACCCGAGCCTAGAACAATCATCGCCGCCCTGCGACATTGGCCGGCAGTGGAGTGACTATCATCGCGTGCGCGGTCGCTGACAGGAAACGCGACTTTGCTGTACATTTTTGGGACACTCTGTATATTCACTTTGGGGCACCGCAAATTTCTAACCGCGCCGAAGTACTTTCGATTTTATGTGAGAATGGAACAACGCGCCTCTATTTCGTCGGAAACCAGCGAAGAATGAAAATTCGGTGGTGCATCGTGGATTCGTTCCAGTTCGTTGCGGTCCCGATGGAAACCAAAGAAGGGTTGGCAGGAAGATGAAAAAAGGATGGAATAGCGATGCAGGGGTTGGGGGTGTAGCTGGAGGATGAGGAGAAGAGTGAGAAATTTATCGAGAATCGAGCATCGTTCTCGCGGCGAAACAAACAGAGCCGGAGTTTCGCGGTCGCGGAGGGTGCACTGATCTTTTCAGCATGGAAATTTGCCGATAACCGAGCGAGCGTTCCATTTCATCGGCAATTAACGGGTAATTGCGCGCCGAGGATAATGAACGGAATTTCGCGGAGTAATATTAACAGCAATAATAATATAATAAATGATTTGGTGATTCGAATTGACAGATCGGAATGGCGAGGATGCGAAATTTCGAAAAAATAGTTAATTAACACTTTACCTACCGGAAGCCTATTAATAGGATTTTCAGTAATTGTGCTGTACCAAAAGAAAGCATAGAAATTTTCTTTTTCATTGCAATCTTAAACGAAACTATTAGACAACGTTATTGAGGGTGACTTGTTAGTTCACAATGAAAATTGCTGTTGCTATTGAAGGTTCCATTAAAAAGTATTTAATCACCGGTCGGAATGTGTTAAAATTCTACAAAAAACAATATAGGACTAAAATAGGAAAAACCGGAGCAAGATTTTATATTCTTGGTTAGAACATTCGGTAAAAACTTAAATGAACTATTGAATTTCAATGAACTTTGTATTTTCAAATTTAAATTAAAAAATTAGTGTAAGCTATAAGTGTTATTGTACTAATCGAACGTGACCGAACAATGCAAATAAACAAATGTGACGACACGAGTCTACACGGGAGTTCATATCGCTGATCCCGTTTTATCGTCCCACTGAGTAATCACGGGAGCAACAATTAACAAATGCTATTAAACAGTAACGCATAGTCATATTGAAGCATCACGTTATTGACAACCACACGCTTGTCAGTGACTAAAATCGCAGCTCGCGCTGTCCACGAGATCGATAAACAACGTATGAATAATAAATCAGCAAACTTAAAATCAGTAGCTGGATCAAGTGCAGCATGATCTCGGCAATTGCGTATTTTCCAAAGTATTTATCGCATTCGAGCACGTATTTTACATTCGAGTATTTATCGCTATGTTTCAATGCTGTTTGCAATGCGAGTTTGATCACCTCGCTAACCTAAAACATTTATAAATAACTAACCCAATTAATTGGTTCTCCCGATTTCGGGCTGTTCGATAAATTCGACGGCGCTTTGTTTTCGAGAAAGCGAATGGAAAGAATATTGAAAATACTGCTACAGTTTCTATCGCGTTGAACGTCAGGCGAACGTGATCGCGATGACAACAGAGGATACGTAAATTGGTCGCTATGAAAACATACGACCAGGCTATAGTAAATCCAGGTTAAAGGACTTGGCTGGTTGAGCTTCTGTCTCTCAATAACATGCGCACCATAACGTCGGTCATAAACTGTCGCTTTGCAACCAAGTCTGGGCCGGAGTCGTGCTTCTGGCTGAAATTTAAGTGAATTTTACGTAAAACGTTTGTCTTGGTTTCGGGACATATTGTCGAATTAAAACATGTCGAGCTGGAAATTATTGCTAGAGAATGCACATTATACGGAAGATATACATATTTTCAATGATACGTGGAATGTGCCTCTACATTATTTTGCGGACTGTAGAAGAAATTGTTCGAAAAACAACAACTTTTTCCTTTGCGAAAATGTTCTCCGAGGCTTCATTAAGGAGCTATTAACAAAAAACACGGGCCAATCGGAATGCGCGGGGCGTGTCAACGAGCTATAGTCGCGCTCTAATTGGTCGGTGTTTTTTGTGAATAACTCCTGAATAAGGCCTCGGAGAACATTTTCGCAAAGGAAAAATTTTCTTGAAATAAACTCAGGGATCACCCTTCGGTGATCCGTGGAAGGATCACAAGTAAGTGCAACATTTTTGCGACTGCTTATTGCATTAATTGTGTGGAACAGAAGCCGTAAACTAAACAAATATAAATATGATCCAAATTGTGTCGTGTTTGGAGTCATTTCAATCAGAAAAACGTCACGAATATGTTACTACAAGTTTCATAAAAAATCCAGACGTTACCGCATCTTCGAAAAGAGTAATTCGATTTTCTTCAGGCAGAGTACAAAACGATTTTGTTACAACTATGTGACGCCATTGCAAACGTTTTAGGACAAAGCCGATGAACTGCGATTAGTAAAACTTCTCGGCGACACAAAAGTCGGTGCCGGTGTTCTAATAAAGTGTGTAACGCACGGTCGGTCATAAACCGTCGACTCATAACAAAGGATCGAACGTCGTGAAGCAAGAGCAACTATTCGAAGCGCGAAAACAAGCGTGCACAGCCGTTTCCATGGTCGTATGCGCGTTCCTATTGCACAGCCAGCCGAGGGATACATATCAGAGGATCCTGTTGGTATCTTAGTTGGCTTTATTTCCGTTATCTCTGCTCCAAACTAAACCGGAATCGTTGTTCCGACACATACTACCTGTTTACGATACTCCCGGTGAAATGGGTTCTGCAGCTCGACGAATTCTAACTTCTGCTGATCGCTCGCCCGGAAAAATATGATTTGCGATAGACCTAATTGATTGCTCGCTGGGTACACTGTTCGTAAATATTGTCGCGAAACTGTTACAAAAATGGGAGAGAAGAAATATTTATTCCTGCAACTAAAACCCTGCTTAATAACAATATCATAAAACATATTTTGTAATAAATATTGATTTTTTATTTTGTACTTAACCCTTTGCCGTATTATTTTTTTATCCCGAAAAATGTCTAAGAAGAGAAAAGACAATTTATATTTTTTGTATGGCTACATTGATCTTAATGCTTAAATATTGATTACAAACGAATCAAAATTTATTTCATTTCAGAAGAAAGGCGTAACATTCGTATTTGTTAGACTTCGTTCAAAATCGTCATGACGAGTGTGGCTCGTTAAAATACGGCAAGGGGTTAACAACTATTTTAATAACCGTTGAAAACGAAAGTTGAAAAAGGCATTTTTCCTTCCAAATTTTAGATCAACTCGATTACTCGAACCAATGAAAAGGTTCACTCTCCTTCGCACGAATACACTGGAAGTTTTCGACCTCTTCAATACTTGTAGCTCTAGGACGTAAAAAGTAGGGAAATAAGAAACATGCTCAACCTCGAAATATTTAGACAAATATTGATCGGGATCGTATGTAAGTATAGGAAACGCACATTATGATCTACAGAAAGATTAATAAGAATAATTGAAACATACGCTTCGTCGTCACGACTAGGCAATTTGTTGATCATTGACAGTGGATTGCACGAAGGATGGAGTACACCTATTCTACCAAAATTCGAACAGGATGACCCTTTGAGGGTGTCCTCCGACAAAATAGTTTGGGTGGTGAATTTGATGTATGTGGGCGTAGGACTCGGCTCTGTCGTGCCCTTCCTCCTGATGGACAGAATCGGCCGTAAAGGAACTTTACTGTGCGCCACAGTACCAAAGATTGCCAGCTGGATTTTGATCGGTTTAGCAGCGACCGTTCCTCAGCTTTATATTGGCCGAATATTGGCCGGCGTCGGCTGTGGAATAACATACGCGGTCATGCCAATGTACCTCGGTGAAGTTAGCAGCAAAAGAACACGAGGACCTTTAGGTATTATTTTTTTAATTTTACTCTTTATTTTCTCTAGCTCTTTAAACTCCTCATTATAGTTTACTCTGCATCGGTTTTTTAGTACAATATTTATTAAAATTTATTTATATCACAGGATGGTTTTAAAATTGGTCCCCATGATTTTTCAAGCACTTTCAAAAATGTATCAGCTTGCAATCGGCAATCTTTCATTTGTTTAAATATCCCTGCGAATTCGTCTTGAGATCACCTACCGTAATATACAATTAAAAAAAGTACAGTGTCATTTTAAAAATAAGAATGCCCGACTTTTCGTCGAAATAAATTTTTTTAAATTTTTATTATTGCAATTTGCAGTCGCTTGCAAGCTGATCAATTTTTGTTCAACGCGTTATTTTTGTCCAATTAGTGAAAGTATTTGAAAATTCGTTGGGACTAATTTTTGGACAATCCTGTATGTCTCATGTTTTTGTGTAACTTGTTTGCAATTGTGTTCTCGTAACAAAATGAATTTCATCTTTCAATACAATGAGCAGTTGTATTTAAAGCACATGGAATACGCACAATGCGTGGCGAGCTAATTAGTACGCAGATCAGGAAATGTTATCGACAATAGCTTTTGACCGTCGTTCACGCATTATGAAATTATGTGGATATTGTGGACATGATTTTACAAGTAAAACACAATTAACGCTAAATCTATCAACAGTGACTGATGTGTATAGTATTATAAAAATAACAAGATTAAATTTATTTATATTTGGTGCGATTTTTACTATAATATATACTGGAGTCAAATAATATATTCAATAAATTCCCACATGAAAACACCTTTTCAATTTCAATAATTGTCAAATAAATAAACGCACAGTCCTTTTATTTTTTTTTTGATATTGCAGTGTCATTCAGTTCTGAGCTATGTTTAAAGTTTCAAGTCTCTAGCTCATCGGGAAGTTAGTTTAAAATCAATTGCAAAAAATTTGTACGAAACAGACAAACAGACAAACAGACAATCAGACAAACAGACAAACAGACAAACAGACAAACAGACAATCAGACAATCAGACAATCAGACAATCAGACAGATAGACAGACAGACAAGAAAGCGAGCTAATAAAAACGTGGTAAAAATCTAAAATGGGTCATTTGACCCGTCGTGGTAGATACAATGTTAATGTATCTAGTAGAATCTGAATTCCCAACAGAATGAATACGGATTGCCGAATAAGTTTTACAAAAGCCCAACCACACTTTCACTATTACAAATCGAAAAGTGTATAAGAAAGTAAGTCCCTGCTATTCAGGTACTCTGATGGCGGTGCTGCTGAACACGGGCATGATGCTAGCGTACGCGATCGGTCTGTCGGTGTCTCGGTTCACGATGTCGATGATCGCGGTGTCCGTTCCACTGCTGTTTCTGGTATGCTTCGTGTGGATGCCGGAGAGCTCGGTGTTCCTAACGAAGAAAAACAAGCTGACATCCGCGGAGAAGACTTTGAAATGGGCGTTGGGCAAGGATAACGTGGCGGAGGAGTTGGAGGAGATCAAGCGGATCGTAGCGACGGAGGATTCTGGGAGCGAGATGACATTTACAAAATCATTGAAAGAGACATGGAGGAGACGTCAGAACCGGAGAGCGTTCGGTATCGCGATGATAGTTCTGAGCGCGTTGACTTTAACGGGGGCGGCGCCGCTCTTGGCGTACCAGTCGTTCATATTCGAGGAAGCGGGCTTCGATATATCGACGGACTTCAGCATAGTGTTGACCGGTTGCGCCCTGGTGCTAGCTGGCGCTATGTGCGTCCTACTGGTGAGGAGTCTAGGGAAAAGACTTCTACTGCTTCTATCGGCGCCGATGTGCATCCTGTCGTTGGTGACACTAGCCGTCTTCTTCGGCCTTCTCTCGAGTGGCCAGGACGTCTCCAGGCTCCGATGGGTGCCCACCGTGTTCCTCGTGATTTATGTTCTCGGATATGGCCTCGCTCTCAACCCCGTGCCACTCGCCTACGTCGGCGAGATCTTCCATGTCGACGTCAAGGTGCCCGCGGCCATATTCTGCTCCCTTTATTACGCCCTCACCACGACCACCGTCGTGAAATTCTATCAGGTAGGTTTCTGCGCGACTGGTAATGACGCACTTACGCGGCGAACGATTCGTGAGCGGCCCGTGTAATTTAGGTCGCGTCGGGACGCGTACCACCCCTGGGAAATTTTAATCCTTAATAAGCCGCCATACCACCCACGGCTTTCGAAAACGAGTTTCTTCCGCATTTTTTTATACGTACCGCCACCGATAGAAAATATTTGACGGAAATGGTGAATAGACACTAAGATTCTCATAATTATTCACAGTACTACATAATAGTTTTCATAAAGATTTTACATCGAAAATCACGAGGACTGTTTCAGATTCTATTGAAGGATATATGCATTTTTCTTTTTATTTAATGCATTTAATTTTTATTTTTATTTAATGCATTCAATTTTTATTTAATGCATTCAATTTTTATTTAATGCATTCAATTTTTATTTTTCTGTATTCGTGTAATGAGTTTCATCATTATAATTTGCCAGGGGTAGAAATTTTAGGATTTAAAAATATGAATGGTCTGCTATAGAAAGGACTCACGTCATGAAATAACGTACCTAATGTTAATAATCTCATTTAGATTGTCATCGCACTTATTATTTGGAAAGATGCATTGTCTATTACGTTCAAGAGGTGGGCATACGCTCATATGCAGATGTGCCATTTTCTTTGTTAGTGACGACCGGAACGTACCTGTAAATTCTTAAACATCCCCCTAGCCAGACCTGACCTAACTTACCTCTTCCATCTCATTCGCTATTTTTTAATACTTACACCTCGTACTTACAAAGCAGAGTTTTAATTAAACTTTTTCTTGTGAATCTAGAGCAAGAAAATAATGAATGAATTATGTTATTATCTTGATAAGTAATAAGTATTGTCAAAAACGCTCGGAAATGGATCAGCTTATTTTTGCTCTAGATTGGCCAGAAAATGTTTAATTAAAATCGACGACCTTACCACTGTGGCCTCTCCTTGTTATTCAAGAAACTCGAACATCCGCGAGATTTTCAATGCAATCATAATCGATCATCGACGAGCAAGTACATCATATTGGTAGCCCAATAAATTTTCGGTCGTCTCGAACACGCAGTTTTGCGGAGAAACATTTTCCCCGGATTTCGCAAGAGTCTCTCATGTTTTTCTGCTTTCTGGAGTGTTAAATTGATTTGACTACTCGAGGGATAAGTCAACAGCGCAAAAACGTCTTCCCAGCACTTTATCAGATCCGAATTTAGACGATAAAAGTGGTTGCAATATAACTTTCCTGAAAGCGACTTAAATTCCGGTTCTCCTCTCGCCGGAGGAAATCGTTAGCGCAACGAACGTTTCATAAAGTAAGCACGCGTCGAACATCATAACAGAGTAATAGTTTCTCGCCTTGTTCGTAGGTATTGCAAGAATCGTACGGAACGTACATGCCCATAGTGGCGTTTACTGCGATCACATCTTTAATTTGGATTCTAATCTACCGATACGTACCGGAGACTGAGGGAAAGACCTTGGAGGAAATACAAATTGAGTTGAGAGGGAAACACTGACGACCATTGTTCAGCACCGTGATGTACTTAATAAATGACGGACAGCTATTATTTTTAAACGTGACATTTTATTTTTTGTTTTTCTGGATCTGAGATTATTTTCGATCTGAAGAATCAACCATCCAATGTTGACTATTTTATTGGGAGAGATGTCAATAAGAAAAAAATTTCTACACGGTTTTTATTGTATGTTTCATTGAAGACTGGTTTAAATAATCTAAATAGTCAAATATAAATAGTTGCACTATTGACAACTCCAGCAATGAATAAATACCAAGACTATGAATAAAGAAAAAAGAAAACATTTTTAACCCCTTGCCTTGCTTGTAGAAGAAAAAAGAAAATTTATATTTTTTGTATGGCTACACTTCTTTTAATGCTTAAGTATTGATTATAAACGAATCAAATTTTATTTCATCCAAAATGAAACGTGTAACATGCATATTTGTTAGAATTTGTTAGAAGCAAATTGTTTCAGGCCATAATTCTGTTGTTAATGCATTTACGAATAAATATCAACAGAGAAAAATAAATGATTCGAAGAGCGCTATATTCGTAGGCCCTTAGATTTTTATTAGGTGCAACTGTGCATGTGCAATTTCTTTAAATGCATCATTTCTTTAAATTTTCCTCTGTTCATTCCACGTAAAAAATTATTAGGGTACCATGGCAAAAAATGATTAGTTCTCGATTTTTTTGAAGATTGTAATTTCCTAAAAAGGAAGAAAATTTATATCTATTGCATGCCTACATGTTCTCCGATAGCTGTACATTAACAAAGCCAAAATAGAATTTTATTTAAAGGGAATTATTAACATACATTTTTATCAGAATGTGTTCAGAATTTTCATCACGTGACACGATATTGTAAGGCGAGGGGTTAAACGAATTAGAAGCTCTGCGAGAGCACGTGTAGCACGCATACCTGTACAGCGTCGCGCCGCGGCATACCGGAAGCAGAAAAAGAGGGGAGAAAAGGTCGGTGATCAATACCGACGTGCTACTGGTTCAGTGGAATCAGACGCGGCGGACAAACTGTAATTTCGACGAATTACACTCGGAACTGTCCGGGGAAGAGACTGGCAGGATGCGGAAGCGAGAAAGAGAGTCCTGGGACTCGTTTGATCGCGAAGTTCCGCGTCTGCAAAGAGAATCGCGAAGCAGCCAGATCTCGTGCAACGATATCGAAGGTTCCACGGGCGCAGGCGGGCCGACCCGGGCCGGGCGTTCCGCTGGAAACTATTTGACTTCCGGTGAAAAATGCGCGTGCCGCGTAACCAAACTATGGACCCGCGTTAACTTCCCTCTTCTGTTTGTTTTAACAGCAAGCCGTTGCTGATTTGTTTGCCCTCTTCGCGTTGTGCGAAATTTCGCCTAGCCAAGCGCGCACTTTGCCAGGCGCGTTCCGGCGAACCGTTGGTTTTTTCGTCGAGTTTCGCCATTAACGTCTCGCGAATAGCTTTATGGCCACTGTGAACCGCATCATCAAGGACCGACTGTTCAATATGGTAAATAGTTCAGTACAGTAACGAACATTATACTTTTATGCATATACAGTGACTCCCACTAATATTCAGACACTTTTAAAAAGACGATAACTTTTTTAATAATGTACTATAAGATTTGACCGTGACCAGTGTCCGAATATTAGTGGGAGTCACTGTATAAAAACTTTAAATTACTTGAAATTATTTAAATGATTTGAAAAATATATTAACATTGTTAAGATCAATTTTGATTTCAAATATTTGTTGCAATTTAGAAAAAAAATTTATTTTGCACAGAGATTTAAAGTCTAAATACTAACTAAACTCAAAAGTAGAAGAATTTGCTTTGTGAGAAAGAATACGCTATACTCTGAGGAAAATGAATTCTTCTAAAATTAACTCTTAGCTGACTCAGAGTCACCACTAGAAAATTGCTGTACCATGTTGGATCAATTACTATAAAATGAGAAAAATCATATATGTACAATGAAATTATTCTAGGCGGAAAGAAATGTTTAATTTTCGAACTAGAATAGCTCCGAGCAAATGGTTAAAAGAAATGTTTTATTTAGAAGAAATATACATAAAATTAGTCCCGTTAAAATTTCGTTTTGTGTATTTTAACGTGAGAGATTTTAATTAGTTCGTGTGTTGTACAGGTTGGTGCGAACTAGAGTGAGAACATTAATTTGCTCGTAATTAATATGGCGTCCTTACAACTGATTTGTGTGTGACTATTATTTCCACTTTTCAGAATAAACTATAGAGAATAAACCACATTTATTCTCTCTCGCAAAATATCGCTCGTCACACTGCCATAAAGACTCGCTCTCGAAACGGGAACAAAAAAATCCGAATTCCGAATTCCAAATTCCCTTTGCACTTTAGCCTAATTGTCCCGGCACTTTCCGCAATCACAGAAATGGTAACTTTTCAAACGTCCTCTTCCGCTGCAAATAACATTGCTTACTTTACATAATTGTCTCCCCGTTGCTGGAATCACACTGCAGAAACAGTTCCGGGCAGATTCATGTTTTTGCTGTATTATTTCAAGAAAAATTGTGTTCGATTCTGCATCGGAATGTGACGATTAACACAACGGGATCTTATTATATTAAATTTCCAGCTGTTGTTCATTTATTTTCCTGTCGACAAAAAGCCACGTATTATATGCAACGTTTCTATAAGCCGCCGGTTCTACAGAATTCTTCCCTTGGAATAGAATTTTCCTCGTAATGAAAGCTTTCACCTTTCTGACGATGGTCTTAACGCAATAATAAAAGACCGGTTTAATATTCGCAGTTTCATAAGCTTCGAGAGTGTGTCAACCTCTTTGTCCCTGTCAATAGCCCGGGATTTGGGTAAACATCCGGCATACAAACTGTGTGACTCCGAAATAGATACTTAATACTGTTTGTTCTGCGACCATTAATGGCGAACGAGAGCCATGTTGGCGTGAAACTGAATTTGCTTCTTGTTAGCTAGTAAAATATGGCAACGTTTCGCATATCTGAAATGAATAACCAGATCTTCCAACATGCTATACGAAAAAAATGTTTGTTTCAATAGTGCCTGACCATTAAGATGATATCGGTGAAAAGTGTTCAAGGAATGTATGATATTCAACATTATTTTCTTTTATTAAACGACAACCTTTTGCAAGTGTAGATTCGTATCAAATTATAACGCTATACACAGTGTCAATATACAGGGTGTCCCAAAAATTTGTTGTACTTCCTTGAAAAGTTCCTAAGGTCATGTGGAATAACTTTTTCCTTTAAGAAGATATTAGGTGTGTGCAAATAAGTTCTTTCCCTTTTTTTCCAAATTCAAGATTTTATTACATAAAATGTACTTTATTACATTTTATGTGATAAAATCTTTATTACACGAGAAATGAGAACGCAAATCCCGCACGCTTGCAATCCTGGAAACGAGTCTACCGCCTCAATATTCCTTTGATGCAATTCGCCTTCTTGATTAATAAATCCAGCTGTGTGAAGGGTGGGTTCTCAATTACCCCAGCGCATCTCCAAAATGCGGCAGGACCTCCGCAAGAGCAAATATACACCTTATCACTAAGCAGCACGGCGGAACGCGTCCGTCTCCCGCGTCCGTCTCCCGCGTCTTACGTATTCCTGGACACTTAGGTCTACGTGCCCGTCATACGTCTCCAGCAGAGTGTTTCGTATGCCGGTGTGTTAATGCGTTACCGTGCTCCTGATTCGCAGAGCACCAACACACAGGCACGCGTGTTTCGAATACCTGGACAGTTTGAGGAGGGCAGAACGCTCGCGCCCGCGCACGAGATCAAGATTGATAGGCTACGAGTCGCAACACGTATGGAGCATCCACTTAGCGGTGCATTATCCCGATGAGAATGTGTATAAGCTGCATCTTACTTAATGCAGCGGCTGCAATCCTGATAATGACAGCCACTTGTCCGCGAAGGAACAGGCGTGAACTCGGACTAACCGGCAATTGCGGACAATTCCCAACGACTCTTTGTGAGGAATTGGCCATCGCATACGTGGTCACTCTGTATCGGGTGTCTCAAAAACGTTGCACTTGAACAGACTGATTCCTGAGGTCATTCGAAATAACTTTCTTCTTTACGAAAATGCTCTCCAAGGCTTCGCAGAGGAGTTATTAATGAAAATTTAAATGAATAAAAATTTCTAATGTAGCCCTATATCGACCTAATCTAGCCCCATATCGACAGTCCTGAAAATGTGTGATTGTGAATTTTTAATAGCTATGAAAATACTTGCAAGATTCAAAACGAAAAATGTGAGGCGCATGCAATAGATAATTGATGCATGAATAGTTCACTTAAGTCTTGCGCCCCACGTTTTTCGTTTTAAATCTTACAAGTATTTTCATAGCTATTAAAAATTCACAATCACAAATTTTCAGCATTAAAATAAATGTAATCATACAAAAAATATAAATTTTCTCTTCTCTTCTACAACATTTTTCGGGATGAAGACGTTCTAATCACTGTAACTGTGAGAAGAAAGGTACGGCAAGGGGTTAAACCAACTGGTTTATTTAGCAAGTACAATATTGTTCTTATATTACCTAGATGCTATATTGTTTCTAAATTCTTACGGAATATTGAGGAAATTATAAAATATTGTGTGATTCGATATTAGCGATTTATATCTCTGTCCTCCTCCACGTAAATTTTCCTTAACTCTTATCTATAGCGACACATTCATGAGCCTGTTTACGCACCAACATATCTCGAAATAAAAATCGAGGAATGCTGTTTTTAAACAGCGAAAAATTGATAAGTTTAAATATAGTGACGACATATCACGTTCCACAGGCAACCTGATACAACCTGATGGTACGAAAATATCTGAAACATTTTAATACTGGAAAATAAATAAACCGACGCATGCTTACATGAAATTTTCCGCATAATTTACGACGTACTACTGCAATACGTTTAAAGAGTTCCTGCTGTAAACCCGCGTGCAAATTCCAGGAATGCTCTGCACAGTTTTTTCCCTCGTGTTTGCTCGAATACCGAGAACAGAGAATAATACGTTTCGGATAAACAAGAAGTATGTTAATTCGGGAGTCTGTGGTAGAGTCCAGTCGATTGTTAGTCCCTTCGATGCTGCGTTCAATGGGAAATGTTTTTTCTGTTTATTCAGAGGAGATAATAAAACGCATCGCCGGAAATAAACCTGTCCTGGAATTTGTTTCCTCGAATAAGGGCACAGGAACTTAAAATACTACTACGGTAAAACTGGGTAATTCGGGTGACGTCATAGCATCATTTCATAAATGTGAAAATAATCTTTGTTGCACGAATGTTTTTTATAATTTTTTTTATATTCTTTATAATTTATAATTATACCTTGACTTTCAGAGCATAAAGTTATTCGATACAAACGCATATTCAAATGGGGCAGTACTACAGTAAGAAATTTTCATTCTGTTATACATAATAATATTATACATATATGGATCTTTATGCGTTTATCTTGAAAATGTGCAATCTAAAATAGTAAAAGGACACAGAAATTATTAACGAAAGCAAAATCATTTTCATTTTGAAGATCCATAATTACTTTATCGAAACTGATAGTAAAAATGAAATTTAATTGTATACTTCGTCGGGAACGTCACTTCGCTATAGTGTAGAAAATAACAATGGGAAATAACTTACCGATGAGTTTCTAGTTTTGAGTCGTCCTTTCGCCCAAGCAAATCGGCTGCGCTCGTGCACTGCCGTGTGTTGCACATGCGCCCATAATTGCGGTTGATAAATTACGACGATCGCTCTTAATTACCGGCGAAATTGTACTGAAAGCTTTTGAATAATCCTGGTCACGTACGTCTGGTATCGATTAACCAACTTTTTCGGAACAGCTCTCGAGTCGAAAGGAAACTACCATACCGTGTACCTTTTTAAAGTTACCTGTATCAGCAATTACTCGTGAATATCGGAGCAAATGAACATACTTTTCAATTAAAATTTCAAATCAATTCATTAATAACGATATCTTCATATATTATGGAATATTAATTTAGTATTAAACCGAGGATTGAATCAAAATATTGTTGCGTAGAACCAAAGATTTATTGCATATGAAAATACTTGTCTGAAAAATAATGTCCGTTTATTTAGTTCTCCAAAAATTGTATTCCGTAGCGTTCGGAATACAATATTTACAAATTATCCGTTTTCGGAAAATTTCTACGTTGTTCCCAAAGTCAGACACTTCTCCGATCCCCTCAATCTTGCCATTTTATTGAATCGTTTGCACTGCTGATTGAGTCAAAGATCAACATGCCACAGGCTCGAATCGCGTGTCAGCTTTGCACTCTTTGATCCACGGTTGTTCGATACCCTGGAAACGTGTCCGTTTACGAGCCCGGTCGGTTTCGAGCCTCGTTTCTTCGTTTCCCTTTATTATTTTCGCCGGTGCGCGTGCTGCGCGGCGCGCGGTCGTTTCAATGGATTGCGGTACAACAAACGCGAGTCAATAAATCCTGCGGAAATAAAAGGAGAGAAAGAGAGAAAGGGGAGAGAGAGGGAGCCGAGAATGACAAAGCGTGGCTCGCGGTAGGCAGGACACGTCGCCAACGAATTATCCACTGTGGCAGATCAAACACAATCTTGTAAGAGCGTTTCACGGCCTTGTACACCGCGTGTGTCTGCACGGACCAAAAAGGCGTCTGTCCCTTCCAGACCCGCGGACGTGTATCGTTCCCTGAACGATGTTAAATCGATCGAGTCTAGCTTTGTCCGCATGATCACTCAAGAGCGTTCACTTCTAGTGGGACAAAAACAGCGTGGCAGACAGAACGAGTGGGAAAGGGAGAACGAAAAGAGTCGAGCCAAAGGAGCGGTGACAGTGACCTTCGATACGATTTCAAGGTCAACGAAAGCGACGCTAACATTTTGGCGAAATCGTTTTGACAAACATTACAGGATCGAAACTTCGATCTGCAGCCGCCCCGGGTATAAATCTACTGGATTACATACCAAATACATCATAATTTATAGGAGAAAGACATAAATTTTGAGTCCAGTATAAGATAGTATAGAGAATAGTGTACTATTTTAATTTAAAAATCAGAGTTGACCTTCATATGTGCTCTACACGTCCGCGAATTGTGTGCAATGCATCTAATCGCTTTCATGGGAAATTAGATTATTTTTTACGCCGTTGTAACGGTCCGCATCAGCGCTATTCGGAATTCACATTGAATCCGTGTCGCATCAAGCAAACAATTAATCTCAGCGAGGTACAAAGTAATTTCTGGAAACCGGGGGAAAAAAAGGGTGACACGAGCCCGAGGCAATACGATAGGTCCCTAAATCACTCAATTCGGTGGAGTCGGAACCAACGATCCGAGGGTCGTTGAACACAATACAGTCAATCACAGCGGTCATGGGACACCACACAGATAACCACGGCGGTTGTGAAAACCGATACTGAAAACCACAGGGTCACGCAAGTCGATACTGACAGGGCATCAAGCACTTCATCGACTCCCCAAGTCATAAGACCGGATATCGACAACTTTGGGGATGTAAGTATCGACACTGAACTCTACAGCCAAATTGGACATGGGCGCCATTGGCGTGCGACTGATAACCACATTCCGGATCTCTATGCAAAATAGAAATTTTCGACATCGATTTTAAGAGATGGAAATAAAAATGAATCCTCTGAACAGTATAATTCTAGAAATTTTCGACATTGATTTCAAGGGATGGAAATAAAAATGAATACTTTGAACAGTATAATTCTAGAAATTTTCGACATCGATTTTAAGGGATGGAAATAAAAATGAATCCTCTGAACAATATAATTCTAGAAATTTTCGACATCGATTTTAGGGGATGGAAATAAAAATGAATCCTCTGAACAGTATAATTCTAATAATAGTATATAGTTAAATTCTTCTAATCTCTTCACAGTTCTGTATATTATCTTTTTAGTTTTCTTATGGACACGTAAAATCTCAAGTATAGTAAGAATATTGAGATTATTAGACTGCGGGTCTCTTCATGCATTTCTGAAGAAATTGGCTGGGTGAAATATAAAACAATAAAAGATTAGAAAAATTTAAGTATGTTGTAATGTTGTTCTTAATGCAACAAAATCTCATTGAGGAATGAAATAAATTTTTATTTTACTCCTGCTGCCCACAATCAATAAAATTTATTTTGCATAAAGATCCGCAGTCTAGAGATTATTAATGATAGAACTAAAACTTCTTTCATTAATAAGAAAATCGACGTATGTCAAAGAAAGGAAATTTTACAGGAGAGGCATTTGAATCAATAATTTACCACTATACCATTTTAGAAATATATTTTGAGTTCTGTCACTCTTCTTATGAATGAACTAATTGCTATATAATAATAACAAGATTTATTTCGACTGCATACAATTTCGATTATAATGTATATTTGACTAAAGAAGTATATGAACAAAATTTCTTGTAAACACGATTTTGTAACTTGAATAATTGTAAATGAAAAAAATAAGAATCACGTAATTTTTATGTGACTGGTTGTTCTATTCGGCGTTAAATTCATAGGAGGAGCCACTGTAAGCCCTTTGTTGTGACCACCCATGTCTCACGGAAAGGGTCAAAGGTCAGGATAGAAAAGCCTCTGTGCATAACACGGGGGATCGCGTTCCCAAAGAAAATCACAGGCGTCGATCGATGCTGCAGGAACCTTCAAACACCGGAGTCCGACCAGCGTTTCCGGTCGACGACGCCACCGGCGGAACAATGCGTCGCGATATGTCACGCGTTCCAAAGTGTCCTCGATGCGACGTGCCATTAATTGGAATTCAAATGGACATAAACATCTCCCGAGCGTGGTCAGTGCCAGCAAGATGCACCCGATCGAAGGGTCGAACACCTCTAGATGTAGACTGCCGCCTGCTCGTAAATTACGCGGAATCGCTGAAATTACTCAACGTTTTTCCCTGTTTCCGTAGCTCGAACCACTGAATACGTCTCGTCGAGACGGTTTATGGGCTGGTTTTCTGATCGGGATCCCTGCCATTCGAATTTTCTTTGTGTCTGTTGGAAATATAACGGTCAATCTATTCGTTGTTGATGATCGCCCTGACTCGAGCACATGCAGTTCGTTTGTTATAACTGTATTTATGACAAAAGTAAGTACTATAATTTAAAACAGTAAAAACATTAGAGGAATTTAAAAATACTGTTATATTAGTATCAATAACCTATTAAAGATATTAACACTTTATCTACTGGAAGTCTATTAATAGGATTTTCAATAATCGTGCTGTACCAAAAGAAAGCATAGAAATTTTCTTTTACATTGCAATCTTAAATGAATTTATATTAGATCACGTTATTGAGGGTCACTTGTTAGTTCACGATGAAAATTGCTGTTGCTATTGAAGGTTCCATTAAAGTGTTTAGCCATGTACCATAGATTTTTCAAAATTATGCAATAATCACGTAATAAAAATGGACATAAAAATAGTCGGTAATGTCTTAAGAATGAAAATAAATTTATATTTCACTTAAGTTCGTTGCAATTCAAGTACACAATTTTTATTTTGCTTGCAGATCTGCTGTTTACTGTTGGTTTTATGTATTTATGATTAACATAGGCGAAAACTGTAACAGTAGAAAGATTGAAAGTATTTGGAAAAGTGAGGCATTATTATCAATTTATTAAAATTATTATAAAATGTATACAGGGTGCACTCAGTGTTGCCAGGTTAGGGGAATCGACTCGAATCGAGGGGAATACAGTTACCCCCTCTCTGCTAGTACCGGATTAGTCACGTGACATTGTGACGCATGCGCGACAGAGGCAAGACGCGTAACGTGACGCGGTCAACGATCACATTCTTTTCAATTGTAATCGTCAATCGGATAATTGATTAATGATTAACTGCTGAAATTTCGAAATGAAATACGGAATCAAAACTGTATGCATACTGAAAAAAAAATGTAAACTGAGTTTTTGTTGATATATATTTCTTTCAATATATATTTATAATATAAATATAATAAATAAAAATAATAAATAAATATAATATTTACTATATAATATATTTCTTTCTCTTAATTTATGAATAGACCGTGTGGTGATTAACTTCAACAATTGATTAAATCAGTCTCCGATTTTTAGATGATTTCTTTTTTTAATCAATGATTAACGATTAACTTCATCAATCGATTGAATCAATCGTCCATTTTTCATTGATTACCTTTTCTAATCGTACACATTAATCAATCAATCTTGATTAAAAATTTTCATCTATCGATTAATGCCCAACTCTGGTCTCACCTAGCTTGTTTTTGTGAAGCGAGTTCCATGTAGCGAGCCTAATGGGCAAACAAAGTTTCCGTGCAATTAATATTAAAAGTTACGAGGTTAACTAACGATTCCTTATCCGTTCTTTTCTTTTTGAGATATTTAACAGATATCGTTCACAACTAACAAACAGAGACTTCTTTTTCCTTTCACATCTCCGAGCACTCCCCGTCAAAGGGAGTCGATGCAATATTTTATGGATACTTTCGGCGAACAGCGAAACATGCCAGAATATTTGAACCCCCTCCAGCGATCGCCGGCAACTTTTTTAATTACCGCATTTGTTATTTCTCCGTCCTCTACGATCGCGTTCCGACCGATATCGACGATGTTCGAGAACTGGCCGTTCGTTGGCCATATATGAGAACGGATAAAAATCGTTCGGTGAAACTGAATTTCCATTATCCGCTAACACGGCCCGCTGGCCGCTGGCCCCGCCATTGAAATATGGTTCAAAGGAGCCGGCTACATGGACAGAGCGTGAACACTGCCATGATAAAACCATCGAACGATATTTTGATGGCGGCTAATAACTGATCGTTTTAACGGATAGCGAGAACGTAGCTTTCGGGAAATAGACGAATAAATCTCTGCAGGAAATGAACGCGGCTGATACTCCGCTCGAGCGATCTTCTGGCCAATTGGATCTTGGCGGTTCGGTCCGAACCACAGTTTTCACCTGTGCAAAATCGTCTTTTTCTTCGAAAGTTGTAAATTGATCAGTTTTTTAAAGTGAAAACTGCTTTAGGCGCACCGGGTACACATTTGCTGGGCACTGAATGAGTCTGATCCGTCACGCTCCGTGGTGAAACGCTGTTCAGCTAAACTTAGAGAGATTTCAATCCAATCGTATTTTAGTTATCACAAGCCCATTGCTTCTTTCGTAGATTATAATAATATTGAAGAAGATATTTTTTGACTTTGATATTAATAATGTTCATGTCATCTTAAGAAGTTGATAACACTTTCTATTTTATTGAACATTTCATTGTCATTGATCATATTTTATTGTATTCCGTATATTCTCATTAGTTATAAACGCATAAACGTCCAACAATAATTACTGTTTCTCTTATTCTTGAAGGAATTTTATAATCATTAATTTTTGCGGATAGTTATTATATATAATAAAAAAATACCCATTGATGTAACACCGAAAAATCAAGTAGAAAATACGCGCCATGGATGAAGCGATCGTATTGGTCGACGAGGATTCATTCGATAAAATAAATGATCGGTTTCATCTTCATTAGAAACTCGTTAAAATTCTGTAATTTTATACATCCATCGAATCTTATTAATTTATTTTGACCGATAGCAGAATACGTATGAAATATATATAAGCCACCAGCTACCTCTCACATTATTAATCGAATATAACGATTTTATATATTATTACACGTATATTTTATAATATTAACGGTAATCTTTTGATAATTTAAAATCCAGAATTTCGTTCACAGATTTACTGCCATGAAAAATTTGAAAATCAGAATTTCTGAAACGTGGATCGAAATTTATATAACTATGGATTCCAGAAATGGACTCCATCTGTATTCGTGTTTCGCTATCGTAATGATTTGATTGAAGTTTCTATACTAACTTTGGTATGTTTACACGTTAACTTTGCAGGTAACAAGTTTAGACGTGTGATATTATTGCCAGACACTGATTGGATGTATTTTGTTGGATTCGTGCTTCTATTGGATAAGATTCAAGTTATCTACCTTCGTGCTTGAATATTTTGTATTTTTATTATCACGTTTTAATATTTTATTAAAATCGGAAACCAATCGAAACATGGTTTATGTAAACCAGTAAAACCGTGGTTTATACGGTAATTCGAAATTTTTTATCGTAACTTTAGTATCAACTAAATTCATAGTTACAATCTAAATATTTCCTTCGCAAATACAGAACATAGCTCCACTTCAACAACAAAATTTAGCCCCCGAGTTCCTTGAACTAACGATATAAAGAAAAATTGCCAGAAAGTTTGCAACATTTAATTTCCATAAAAAAAACTTTCCGTATCTCGAACAGCTTTCGAGATAATCAACACAATACACGGTCACGCGAGACACCCGCCGAGTACAGCGGTACACGTGTCCAAGAAATTTTCGCGAAGTAATTTTCGTCCGGCGAGTTGGTTGGGTACGTAACCGAGTACATTTTCTTGGATCGCCTCGGAGCAACAAAAGTTGACTGGCCCGCTCGAACGGAATGGTATCGCGGCGGAGGGCGGCCAATTTGTCGGGCAAGCGATTCATAGGGACGATCAAGCGCGACACCTTCGATCATCGGCGAAGTTGTGAAAACAGCTGCGAGGCGTTACGTGGAAATGGAACGCGGAGAATTGCCGGCGTATTTTCGCTCATAAGACTCGGGAACGGCGGGAGTCTGTGTTCCCGTATAGCCCGGGAGAATTTGTCGAGCGGGATGGAAACTCGGAATTTTTCGTCATACGGCATGCCTGCCACGTACCGCATGACACCAATTGAAATTCTTGTTTCGTTTATTGATAGTTGTCGCCTCGGCCAATCGCGGACGTATCGACTTCGTTACGCCGACGTCGCACAGCGGGCTATTTGGCCCGAAAAGTCAGGAGAAGTTTTTTTAGCGTTATTTATGGGCTCAAGGTCATAACATAGTCAACCTGGAGACATTGTCTGCTCGAAGAGGAGTATCCGACCAGAGCTTTATTTTTAATTTAATTAATAATCATATTGATTGTCCCTCTCTCTTTATGCAAATCAATTTTTACGTACCTGAACGTGTTTTGAGATCTAGAGCAGGATTTCAAACACTTAAATCCAAATCCACATATGGATTAATAAATCCTATAAATCGAATTATTGCAAACTTCAATACTGTATACAGGGTGCGGCCGAATAATATGTACTAGCGGGCACGAGGTGGTACCTTATGAAAAAATAAGAACAAAATATAGAATAAAATTTTTTCATTTAAAGCTTAGTTTTCGAGAAAATCGAGTTTGAAAATCCTATTCGTACAAGTTCGAGTAGAATCTCCTTAGGCTTTGAAAATCGGCAATGACATTGCAGTTGTTTTATTCGCAATTCCATCGGCATGATTGCACCTCGTGACATCAAATCCATCGTATCCACGACTGGCTGGAGGAAAATTGTTTTTGCATTCCATTATCTGCAAGAGCGACGACACCATCGCCGAGAAATTTTACGTGTACCGAGGAATTGCACGAAGAAATGGATGATCGATCGACGGTTCGCCAGAAATCGATCGATCGATGGGATCCCGCGGGAGCTACAGTTCGTCGCACGGGCGATTATTAAATTGCATCGATTATTAATTTCGTGTGTCGGCATAGAATAATTGGACTTCAATGGCGAGTTTTGGAGGTTTAGACACAGTGCAGTCGTTTTAATGAATTGTGAAATCTAGTGCATCTAATTTCTAGCATTGAATGGCTTGTTAAAATTACACTGGACACGGTTGACTAAACAAATGAATTAAATATTCTTTTTTACTTTAGGGGCGGACTTTAATAAATTAAACTAACTACAATATATTTTATAATATACAATAGTTTTGGGAAGTTTTATAACTAGATTGTGAATTTCTATAAGAAATAAAAGTTGTTTACATCAATTGCAAATTATTGGAATCGAATAATGGTGTATTAAGATTCGAAAATTTATTGTTCCTTTTTGCATAAAAGAAAAATTTGTATTGACAAATAAACATCATCCTGGCGATATTAACAACAGTGGAAAGCTTCTAGGAACGCCATTTATAATTTTCGAAAATTCATGTCGACGATCGAATTCGTGTCGATTCACTTATAACCAGTTCTTCCTTCCGCTTTATTCTATTTTTTGATACACATTCGCAGCTTCTGTCAATTTTTATTTACTCAATGTATTTTTCTCTCGAAACGGTTTGTTGCGTGTCGGAGTGAAATGCGTTCTATTATTTATTTTTCCGTGAGTGAATTAACGATACACGGCGCTTCAATTTTCCCATTGTGAAGTACAACATTTTCGAGTCCTCCAAAATAGCAACAACATCGATGAAAAATTTAACGTAACGCGAATATATTTGTTATTTTGTTGTATACAGATATCGAGGTTATTTAAACAATTCCATATGACATTAAAAATGAATCATTTTGCAATAAATGTGAATCTCATTCGAATGGAGAAAGACGTTGTTGTTCAAAATACTCGTTAATGTCCGAAATGTTCGATGAAATGTTGAATAAAATATACATCGATAATGTGAATAGTAGAAATGGAGTACGGAGAAAATTATAAAATGATATATACAAAAAGCCTTGCATTAATAAGCTTGGAAGTCCAATATCAAAGAGGATTTAAGCGTGTTTAAGTACTATGAAATTTTAAAAACGATTCAATATTATGTCTGTTAATAATCTTTCGTCCTTGGCATTTAAACAGTCGAGATAACAGCATTAGAAAATCTTGAACAATTTTCCAAAAGACCTTATAATTCAAGAAGTTTTATAATCCATAAGTTTAACGCATTATTTGATTTTATTCCTTCAGGAACATGTATAATTAAAGAGAAATACCGCGGAAGATATTTATTATTATGAATGCAGACTGGGATAAATTCTGTTTTAACGTTATGGTCAATTCAACGTGGCTGACGACCTCAGCGGGTTATGTTTCTTCATTACCAACCCGATTAAAAATGTATTCTTAAATTTATTACGTGGTCCACCGCCTTTTGCGAGGTAAGTTCGGCGAAACGAGGAGAGGTCTTACAACGTGCGGAAACGTTGACGAAGATGGGATGAAGCGTTCCAACGCTCAAGGATTATCTTAATACTCTCCCTGCCCATCTCTGTCTGGCTTAAGTTTACTCTGGTGGCTCTTTCTCTTGTTCTCTAGAGGGTAGACACTTTCATTGGGTTCGTATCCTCTGACAGACGATTACCCTTGCTCAAGGGGACAAGTAACGCCAGTCTCGATAGATTTAACATTGTTTTGTTACGGATAAGGATTACGAAAGAAATCAATTTTCTGACTTAATAGCGAGACATCCTCGGAAGTGTCAAATCTGTCTAGAGGTTCGACTAGAGAGAATATCTACGGGGTGGTTCTCCACTACAATATAAGACGAAAATGAGGAACGGAAAAATTCCGATTTCGGCTTCGTTTTCCAGTTATTAACAATTTAAAATATCCCCGAAATACGCCAATCCGACCAACAAAGGTGCACGTACCCGTGAAGCGTGCACCACTGTTGGTCGGGTTGTAGCATTTCAGGCGGATCTTCATTTTCACCTTTCCATGGAGAACCATCCTGTAAATTTTCTCCCTAGTCTAACACCCTGTATAGAAAAGCGTGAATTTTTTTGAAATTTTCTTTTATTTATCCGCGACATCAGCCTGCAGTATCTCGGTTCGCGCGCAGCAATGGCGTACCACTGCGCGTCGGACGATTTCAGGTCAGCAATATTAAAGGAATATTAATGTCGGTTAATTAATCCAGCTTTTTCCTGAACCGAGCCGAATCGACGATGCTTTTTAACGGTCGGCGAAATCCTCTCGGAGGGAGGCTGGCCTCTAAAGGCGGGGATGAAGATAATAAAGAGGTCGCCGCCGCCGCCGCGCCGTGAGAAATTAGCCTTCTTCCCGGCGATTTCTCCGCTCGTATTCGCATAAACGTGGCGTTGACCTCCGGCGGGGAGAGTGCGTCGCTGTGTGGAGACTTGGTAAACCGTTTCGTTAGTTAGTCGGACGGTAATCGAGTGGAAAAGCAAAAGATCCAGGTGAAAAATCATCCGCAGGAAATGTCGCAGCAGAGATTTGTCTGCGCTCGAATCTCCGCGTGACCTTCCGGTTTTGCGTGGTCGCGCGTTTTCGCGAAAGAACTCGTGGCTGCGCCGTATATCGAATGGAGGAGGTTAGGAGAGAACATTTAAACTTGTATAATGTACTTAATTCCTTTTGTAACCAATATTTAGCCATTTCGACCCGGAGTTGCAATTATCAGCTATTTATATCCAGCCCAACAAGAAGACGAGCATGCAAATTGGTATTGATTAATTTAAAATGTCCTTTTAACTAATTAACGGAATCGATCGCACTAATTTGCACAAGAAATGGAGGGAATCGAATTATTGATAAGGATCATGACCACCTGTGACGGTAACCGTGGTCATTATGCAGTGCAAATAACAGGGTGAAAAGCAGCATCGTAAAAAGTCGGTGCACGGACGTAGCCGCTCGATCAATCGGGAAAAACATGGCTGGCATTTATCGTTGACGACGCAACTGTGACGGCGTGCATTCGTAATTCGACGTGTGAAAAATTACAAAACTCGAAACGTGTAATTTTGTAATAATAATATTGTCCACCATTGCCCGCTGACGTTATATACTCTTTCGTAGTCGATTTTTTGTCGGTCGACGACCCCGCGGTTCTCTAAACTCTATCGGAAGTAGAATTAATATCTCGAGGTAAATGATCCTAGTCGACAGACGAGAATATTCTATTTACCTCCATGAGCGACACTAAGCGGGAGACAATACCGGCACACTATGATGGCGTTTAACTCGGGCTTAACGGGGTTTAATCCTGGCTCCCTTTAGCCCTGGGTCCTGAAAATGGTTGGCACAGATATCTAAGTCGATCCACTGTTTCAATTCATTTGCACGTGGCCATTAAACCACCCTCACCGCTCGCCCCGCTACTCCTCCGAAGGGGGTAACAATGCGACGGGGGCAGAAGCCTTTCGACATAAAAATCAATGAGATTAAGACACGCAAAAATAAATATTTTGCCATGAATAATATTCAAGAGACTCAAAAGAATGTATTTAATTATTTACGTAATATTATACTACAGTGTTAAAATGAATAAAAAGCAAGCTTTAGCAGATCGGAATGACGGTGTGCAGGAGTTAATCGGTTCTTCTATGTAGTGTTAATGTTAGCTAGGTATTTTCATCATAAAAAAATAATTGTAGTAAAATCAAAATTTGGGATCTTATATTCTGCAAAATTTTTATTACAAGAAAGTAATAATCTAGCAATCTCTAAAAAAAATATTGTAGCAAATCTTTGGGCAAATAGACAAAGATGGCGTAAAATGGAAAATTAAGGTTTATTCATTTGGGATGTAATAAATAACAAAATTATTTGTTACTGTACTCAGGATTTATTTAAATTAATGCCAAGATACATAGTTGGTTTTCGTACATTTCGAATTCTAATCCGCAGTAATTGGTGCATGGTGCAAATATTATCGATTTTATTTTTCAATAAATCCTTGTGTTATATTAGGTTTTGAGGGCTACCAATTATTATTTCGTGACGAATTAGGAATAATATTCAAATAAAGTACAGTCACCATAAATGCAGAAATTGATTCCCAAAATTAAGAAACAAGCACATGGTCAAATTGATTCCGGGCCGGACCAACAGTCCGTTGCACTGTTCGATTGTGTTCAACTGCAAAGGGTCAAATCAAGCAAACATAACACGTGTTCCATGCACATTGTGTTACGAGCGAGCAATCAGAGGAATATAATAACGCGCGTACAATTATCAATGGGGAACACTATCAATAACGGTACAATTATCTGTGCGATGATTCGTTACAGAGAACCGTATCCCGTTCCATAGAGAAACTGCACCGAACAAATTCTATCAGAACTTGTATTTCACGTTTTCACTATTCAATCCAGCTTCAAGATTGCGAGCCGCGCGCCGTAACGGAATTTTCATTTTCACGATCCGTTTGAAGCATAGCCGAGGTCCACTCTTGTGACCGATGAAGTTCGCATTTTCTGTGTTTGATATCGCAGCGCTTTTTGCGGCAATTTTTAATTTCGATTCAGAGATTCCCGCGGTCGCGTCGGCTTGGCAGCGTTTCAAATTATGTTCAGTTCTATTGACGGACCGCTGTGCTTTGAGCGCTCCGAAATACCGTGCCATATATTTACTGAAATGGTCTGTCAGCTAATATACAGGGTTGAGTCACGTAACGTTTTGTATCTTTGTTGTTTTTAAAGATACTTCAAATCTCTTCAGGACAAAGTTGAATGGTCCAATGAAAACCTCACACGATGTAAAAAATATTTGTCTTTATGTTATTGTATTTTTAGAGATCTTACAAGATGACCTTAAATTTTTTAAAGATACTTCAAATCTCTTCAGGACAAAGTTGAATGGAAACCTCATACGAGGTCAAAAATATTTGTTTTTATTATTGTATATTTAGAGATCTCTAGGTGACTTTCAATTTTTTAATGATACGTCAAATGTCTTCAGGACAAAGTTGAATGGTCCAATGAAAACCTCACACGATGTAAAAAATATTTGTCTTTATGTTATTGTATCTTTAGAGATCTTACAAGGTGACCTTAAATTTTTTAAAGATATTTCAAATCTCTTCAGGACAAAGTTGAATGGTCCAATGGAAACCTCACACGATGTCAAAAATATTTGTTTTTATGTTGTTGTATTTTTAAAGATCTCAAGGTCAACTTGACTTCTGTAAACATACGTCAAATGTCTTAACAAAGTGGAATGGTCCAATGGGGCTCACACGATGTCATAAAAATATTTGTTTTTATGATATTTTTATAGAAATCTCAAGGTCACATTCATCTTTTACAACAGAACGACCTCTGGTTGATCACCTACGATAATAGTCCCTTCCATTAGGAGTTCAGTGATTATTCAAGATCATTCAAGGTCATCGACAGAGGAGTATGTCGGATAAGTACCCGTTTCCTGTAGAGTCCCGCACCTTCAAGGGCTCACAGCTCGGGTGGTTATCGAGCGGATACAGTATTCGCCACAAAGAGCGAGCCCGCGGGGGTACATCGGCATTTTTCAGCTAAAACCGTCGCGCCGTCGTGCGTCGCGTAACCGGCCGCATATACATTCTGATTACAGACCGGCTTTCAACGGCCCTAATTACGGTCCGCGTAATTCGAACCTCCCATTCACCTAAATAGCCATTGTTCGCGCGTTAAAGCTTACGAAAACAAGGACAGGAATGGGAAACTGATTACCGATATTCGCCCGCAGGCCAGAGACAGGCGTTAGGGTGATCCTTATTTCTCCACTTTCGTTTTTTCCACCCTTAAATTCCGAGACTTGGTCAGAAAATGATGTGCACAAAATTTGGAAACAATCGGATAATCCGTATCGCATTTGCGTTCAAGTTTTACAATTATTGAATTTAATGTTACTTTTTAACTCTCGGAGTCCTGCAAGGTCTTGGCCTATCCCAGGGTCATTTCTGGCCCATGCCGATATTCCACTAAAGTAAGCTGGGGTAAGTTCGTAAGCGGGACAAGTGCATATAGTGGTTATTTTTATTATAATATGAGCGAAATTTCTCTAGCTTGTATCTATTAATGTACTATAAGTTAATATGAACTATTCGACATAGATGTCGCCCAAGAATAAAGGTGTAATATAATTTAATGCAATAAAAAGCATTTTATAGCAGGCTTGTTAATAATTCTGCTCTTGCCCCGTTGCACATGAAACAAGGTTTGAAAGCATTTTTAACTCTACGCTCTTGTCCTATTTCCGGGGAAAGTGCAGAGTAGTTGACATTTTGTACAATATCCTATCAAAATGAAAATTTTCAAGAAAAATTAGAATCCTACTTCACCTTACCCCACTTCATCTTAATACTAATTGACCGACGCTGGGTCACGAATGACCCGATAATTTTATTTTGTTATTTTGGAAATATTGTTAACCATTTTTTACGAAAATTTTTCACACATTATTTTCACACCAAGTCTCACAATGGTGGGGGTAGGGAAGAAATCTCAAAAATACTTTTCAATCCTATTGCTAAGGACCAGAGTTGGGCATTGATCGATTAAAATTTTAATCAAGATTGATTGATTAATGTGTATGATTAAAAAAGTAATCATTGAAAAATCGGCGACTGATGAAGTTAATCGTCAATCGTTGATTAAAAGAAGAAATCATCGAAAAATCGGCGATTGATTCAATCGATTGATGAAGTTAATCGCCATACGGTTTATCCATAAATTGTAATAAGGAGGGAGAGAGAGACAGAGAGCGGAGATGGAGAATTGACAGAAATATATCTCAACAAAAGTTTACATTTTGTTCAATATTCATACAGTTTTGATTCCGTATTTCATTTCGAAGTTTCAGCGGTTAATCATTAATCAATTATCCGATTAACGATTACAATTGAAAGGGATATAATCGTTAATCGTAATTAACGATTAATAAGTATTTAATCGTTAAACGCAATTAACGATTAATAAGTATTTAATCGTTAACCGCAATTAACGACTAAACTAGAGATTTATTGTTAATTGCGATTAACGATTGAAGTAGAAATTTATTCGTCAATCGTTGATTAAATTTTTGCCCAACTCTGCTAAAGACCATTCTTCACGTTCGGGGATTCTTGGGCGTTCGAGCGTATCGCGAATTTCAGCACAGTCCGCGGCTCTAAACTCAAAGAGGCGTGCGGTATCGTTCGCCGGCGGAATCGCGAAAACCCGGACGAACCGTGAAACCGGAAATAGCCGTGAGAGAGCCGGGGCTAAACGCCGCGCGAATACGACGCGTCACACTGCGCGGTTCCCCGTATGTCCTGTTTCGTCCTGTCCCGTTCTGTCCTAGATCGGCGCGATTGAAAATCGGGCTTTCGATTTCGAACGCGCGAACGACCGGACTGTTGCTCGTTCCATTGCGCTCGCACTGATTCCGATCGGATAACAAGCAGATTAATTATGAGTGTGTGTATTGCAGCCGCAGGACTGAATCGGCCGACGAAAATTACTGGACGCTTCAGATTTCAACTGACCGCCACCGATTCCATTATCCGTCTGCGGAAATTCGAGATTTTCATCGGCTCGTTTTCTAAAATCGAATTTTCGAGCTGTTTCGTGTGATTTGCTTACCCTTTTAGACTCTGTAAAATATTTTGATGAAACTTATGCGAGACGTAGTTCCGCGAGAAATATTTGACTCGTGCCTTTTTTTTATCGGCAGCCAATCACATTAAAGGGGAGAAAACAGCCTCCAAAGATAGGGGTCGAAACTACATTTTTTGAGACATCTCGGAAACCAGTCGAAAAAGATCTTTTTTAAGCTGTGTAGTTTTGAATGGGAATTTCACCGTTGTTAATTAATTTTAATATAAATTCGGGTGTGTGATCTTTGATTCGAAATAGTTAGAAAGATATATAAGGTGATCGGTAAGTGTTTGTAAAACCGAGTGATTTTATATGTGGAAAATAAATTGATTTAAAAAGACCTTGTTGAGACATATTTTCAACTTGTATTTGTATGACAACGTAGCGTATTTTGGAGAAGGATTCACTGGACTCCCCTGGTAAATAGAACGCAGAAAATTAACGCGGGAAAAGCAGGCAACATTGTCTTAAGCGGACGGCGTGCTGCGAGGGATTAAATTTATACGTCCCCGGTTGGCTCTGTTGTGAAACGTATTTTCATTACGTAACTCGCATTTCCGCCCTCGCTGAAAAACTACCGGTTTTCAAGGATGGCCTGTCTAATCCTGCTCCACCGGAGGGAAAACATACGAAAGGTTTTTCGTTTCCTGTTGCTGCGTGGAGCGCTTCTTGTCGAGCTGCGAGTAATAATTCTTCCATCAGATTTCCAAACGGTACTTTTTAACTGAAAGTATTGTTCTCTGAAAAAAATAAGCTAAATCCAATGGAACGCCGTTAATTGCCGCGCGCCACTCGCATGATTGGCTGTGCGTTAAAGAAGAAATCATTTCGAATAGGGCAAACGGAATTAATGCAACAGTGGCGAAATAAAACAGAGTGGATAAATGGCGAAACCAATTCAGCACGCAGCGCCGATACACAAAATTTTCCATGTCGAATGCGGAACACGATTTCCTCCAGCATTAATTAACAACTTGTAAAATTGTTGAATACCCTGTGCGAATATAAATCACTAACGTTTTCAAAATTATACTTTTGTGTAATTGGTCTAGCATCTGATGGAAACAATGATTCAGTGGAACCTCTATTATTCGAATCGATGTTCAATCTCATTGGTGAGCTCTGAGAAAGTCACATTGCAATTTTTAAATGCAACACAATAATTTTTTTATCACACGTTCTTGTAGCTAATACTGAGAGATTTTGAAAATTTTGATTGGTATCTTGTGCGAAACAATATTTTATAGCATTTACAGTGAATTTATATTTATCATTCTTTTTTACGTTTCAAACCTTGAATGACTATATCGTTGGAATTGTCTCGCGAATGGCTGCAAACGTAGGAGTTCTGAAATATGTGGTTCCATTAAAAAAACTAGATTGACCTTGAAATGTCCTAAGCACCTCCACCCGAAAAAAGCCAAACAACTTTTGTCTGAAACATTTCCTCCTATCTCAAAAAATATCGAAGTTATTCAGGGGTGGCTTGTCTTAGAAGCATCTGATGGAAACAATAATTCAGTAGAACCTCTATTATTCGAATCGATATTCAATCTCATTGGTGAGCTCTGGGAAAGTCACATTGCAATTTTTAAATGCAACTATATAATTCTTATCTTGTGCAAAACAATGTTTTATAGCATTCACAGTGAATTTATATTCTTTATTCTTTTTTACGTTTCAGAGCTTGAATGACTATATCGTTGAAATTGTCTCGCGAAGGGCTGCAAACGTAGGAGTTCTGAAATATGTGGTTCCATTAAAAAAACTAGATTGACCTTGAAATGTCCTAAACACCTCCACCCGAAAAAAGCCAAACAACTTTTGTCTGAAACATTTCCTCCTATCTCAAAAAATATCGAAATCATTCAGGGGTGGTTTGTCTCAGGTGACTCACCTTGTTATTTTGTAGAAGTGGTTGATTCATGAACTTCCAGAATTTTCGTGCTCTGTCCTCCGGGTCAGAAACCAAGAGTCCCGGTCACGTTGCGGGTCTACCGTGGCGCATTAAATTACCTGTTAATGCGTACCACAGGTTATTGATTACACTGTCAATGGGTTTGACGAGGTTGCCGCGGGACCGATTCGAGCACGGCCGCGACCCTGCGAGAGCTTGTCCCCAAGGATGCTCGAGGAGGTAAGAGGCCAATAATGGCATTAGTAACAGTGTCGATAATCGACATTGCGCACTAACGAGGATGCTGTTCAGTGAATTAATGCCGTCAGTTAACTATGGCGGCGATAATTTCGAACTTCGTATTAAGCAGCTGTGTCACGTGCCGGTTCCGAAACCGGTCCGGAGCTTCCGAAAATTGACGTGTGCCAGAACTCGTAAACGTCCAGTCGAATCTCGAGATTTTCGAGATCCCGTCTCGAACACCTCTAGAACAGCCGGGGATCAGCGGCAATAACGCGGCAGGACTGATTAGCACTGACAGCCCTTATCTCGGTTAGTAATCGTCCTCCGGCGACCACCGCTCCTCGTAATCCTTGGGCGAAGGCGTCTTAAGGCCGGATATTAGACCAGAAACAATGGGCCGAGAGGTCCTCAGAATTTTTTTTGTTACAAATCTTTGTTTAACCCGCCACCCACTCTTGTCCCGACTGGTTTCCAAGAGAGAGCGAGCTGGTAAAAAGACGTCCGACGTGCTTTCTTGGAACTTTCAAAGCAGATTGGATGTTCTTCATTGTTCCCATTCCGGTCAGGATGAGTCCTGGATCCCTCGCCGACGAGTTTCAAAGTGTAGCGTTACGCGCGAGACCACTGCGTCGCTTCGACTGCTTTTAATACGGTCGACGAGCTGCCTTTTGTTTTACTACGGCCACCCTAACGACCTCGGATTTTTGCGCATTTATTGCATTTCTACAGGATTTGCATACGGATTTTAAACCTTACACGATCCTCCAAATTTGGAAGATATGTCCATTTCAGTTTTTGAAGTGGAAACTTCTTTAGGCGCTCCGAATGAGTCTGATCCGTCACGCTCCGAGGTGAAACGCTATTCGGGTAAACAGGGAGCCGAGTTTTTCCGAGCGAGAAACAGACAGGTTTGTTTGGGGTGGTTTTTTGGAAAAGGGGGCCCCCAACATTTTTCTAAATGGGAAGTAATGTTGATTTTTTGTTATCGTGATACCTAGGATTAAACTCAATAGAATTTAGGTGCTTGAACCTTTTTTTTAGCATACTTACAGAGTATTTAATGGATTAAATGACGGTATGCAGTGCGTATTCGGCCGGGCTGATCTTAGTTCGGGGACAATCGGTCGCAAGGGTCCAACCACGGCTTCATAATATACGTGGAAGTCAAAGTGAACAAAACGTACTTTTGGTTTCGACGCAAAGCAGGGACTGTTATATGGTGCGTGGAATTTCCGTGTTGTATCATTCGCTAGAAATCAAGATTGTTTACCTTAATTGTTATTAGAATTAATTCTGTGTTCAAGCGAGTTATTGAAGTGAAAAGTTCTTTAGGCGCACCGCGTATCCCATTTTTGCTGGGCAGTGAATGTGTCTGACCCGTTGCGTTCCGAGGTGAAACGCTATTCGGGTTAGAGCTCGTGTTAGATATTTAGAGAGATTTCAACCAAAACTATTTATTTAATTAGTTTAGTTATCGCAAGCCCATTGTTTCTTTCTTAGATTATAATAATATTGAAGATGATATTCATGTTGATACTAGTAATATTCATCAGTAGTGGGGAACGGACTAATGGATGATGGGAACAGGTCTATATATACTAGCACTAATTAACAAAATAGGCACTCCCGAGCACTAAAAGCGATGAAAATGTTCTAGCTTGCAAAAATGACGAGACCCTATTTGTTTAGATTTCGCGCAATTATTATCACAATATGTGCTTGGATAAAGACATTTATCGAATCAATTTCCATGCAAGTAACTTCATCATTTCAATAATTGTAAGATGAAAAATATAAAAACGGTCATTTGATCGGCAGTGGTAGGTTTAATGTTAGTACGACTAATTCCTGTTCATAATCATCAAATTAAACGTACAACCGTCTTCAATGGAACTGGCAGCTTTCGTTCCGGAGACAATGAGCAGGAAAACCAGTCGCCTACTTAGAATCCAGAGTGGTCGAGATCCACGCGAACACTTGAAACACAGAATTAATCTCATTACATCCGAGAACAATATTTGCACATTACACGAACTAAAAGCGATACAGGCCCGGAGTTGCCTGTAGAGTTTCAATAAACAGGACACTCCAGACGATTAAAATTTTCCACGTTCTGCAGTTTAATAAACACATAACAGAGTATAAGCAGAAAATCGAACCTCGCCGAACGGAAGTACGCGTTACCAAAGTTCTCGAGTGGCCGCTATTAACAACGGAACAGAAATAACGGCGAGAACCAATAATTGATGAAAAGTTTGCGGTGTCGAGGCATCGAAAGAGCGAATTTGTCGATCAATGAAGAAACTAATAGTGAAATGGGTTACGTTCGACATCTATATGGCTCAGAAGCCAATCAGTGGTAGTCCCTCAGCATGAGAATTGAGATAATTAAGTATTTGGGGCGAGTTGTTAGGGTGATTAGAGAATTTATTTTAACAATTGTTAGAACTACAGCAATTTCTATGTGTCATATTTTGTGTCATTTTTTGTCAAAACATACATGTACAGATCACTTCAAATTTTAACCACTTCATAATCTTTGATTTTTTCACATAGCCATAACAATAACGTCAATCTCCATACCAGACCTTCTTTTGAATGCAGCATCGAAACGCAGAATATTTTGTGAAAAATATGTGGACGAAATATTTAGTTTATAAAGTATAGGTAACAGAGTTATACAATACAGTGGCTTGAGAGCCAGCTGTGCAAGTCAGAATATTTGAAAAATCGATTCCTAAAACAATCTAATTCATTATGACCTCTAGCTGCAACGCAAAATTATGCAAAAACGCTGTTTTCTTTACAATTAACATTCTTTTATAATTCACAATTTCTTGACAAATACAATGAATCTTCACAAATAAACAGTAGCGCGAAATGTAAAATGATATCCCTTAATGGAAGATCTTTTCTATTCAAGTAATTCTACATAATTTTTTCTTAAACATATTTTTCGTGGCACTTGTACAATTTTACTCGCCACATCGTCGAAGAGTGACAACTTTAATCTTCACAAATAAAAAGTAACGCGAAATCGAAAATGGAACCTCTTAATGGAAAACCTTTTATTAAGTGGTGGAGCTGAAAATTAAAAGAATTTAAAAACGTAAATATATTAAATATATTTTCAATTTATTTTCTGTATATAACAAATAATGCAGTTCTGTGCAAATAATGTAAACAATTTTCTATGAAAATCTAGTTGGAGGAAAGTTCAGTGTTTCGCATTCTCGGCGGCCACTTTCACGGTCGAGCACTGTCTGGCTTGACACGACATCTTCCCCTTTAAACCGTATCAACAAGGCTTACCGCAGATAGAATCAGACGGCAGTCGATGGCAGGGACTATCACGCGGTGCTCGGCACCGTCATCTATTTCGGTAGTAGTTTCCGGCAGTCGCGATGGCATTTCCGTCTCAAAGTACACGCCACGAGAAACCGCAGGCCTACCGTATGAGGCGGCAGACAGGATTGTTCGCATACCGGAACTGACGTGCCATATATGATCCCTCGAGCCATCCACGTGGATCGTTGATCGTTGAATTCACACGTCGGAGAGTGCTCGCTGTACTTGTTACACGCGATTGTCTCGTCGACGATCAAAATAAAAATGGACCGTCGCGACGGCGGACGTCCCACTCGCGAGAAAGGTGCGACGCCGTTGGCGACAAAACTCTGGTATTATTTTCAACAAAAATTTTAAACTCTTATTTAAAAAAAGAATAGTTTATGGGATTGTAGCAATAAAAAAGACGATTTTGCTCTCTATATATTTTTTGTTATATATCTTTTATTTTTGAAAAATGTGATGTTTCGCTTGGTGTATAATAGAGTTGATGGCAGAGACCGAAATAACCAGTTATATTTTATTTTGTAAAATTATTTCAAAATTAGACATACATTTTTCGTCTAAGGAAATATTTGTGCCAATAGAATTTTAATAAGAAACATTGCTATTAGGAATTTTTTGAAAATGGCTTCAGGATCAATTTAGTAATTTTTTAAAAATTATTTAAAAATGAGAAATATGTTTCGTTTAAGTAAATTTTTGTACCCGTGAAATTTTTATAAGAAACGTTACTCTTATGTATTTTTTGAAAATGTATTTCTCGTGTGTAGAGGAGATATTTTAGAATTTTTATTGTTATTAAAAAAGGCTCGAGGATCAATCTAGTAATTTCTTAAAAATTATTTAAAAATGAGAAATATGTATCGTTTAAGTAAATATTTGTACCCATGGTACAAATGTGTATTTTCGTGGAACAGATATTTTAGAATTTTTATTGTTATTAAAAGAGGCTTCAGGATCAATCTAGTAATTTATCAAAAATTATTTAAAAATAAAAAATGTATGTTTCGTTTAAGAAAATATTTGTACCCGTGAAATTTTTATAAGAAACGTTACTCTTAGGTATTTTTTAAAAATGTATTCTCGTGTAGAGAAGATATTTTAGAATTTTTATTCTTATTAAAAAAGGCTTCTGGATCACAGACCACCTCGTCCCTGATCATATCAATTTAGTAATTGCGATCGAAGGGCCACTCGAAGGAACAATGAAATCAGCTGCAGAAGGCTCTGGAAAGGGACGACTTCACTTGAGAGAAATAACTTCGTCGGAGAAAGTAAGCGTACAAGAGATAGAGACAAAAACGAAGGAGGTGAATGTATATTCGATCCGACAAGTATTTTCAAATTGGAAGCGCGGCGGGGATTTCAAAGGCTGCCGCGAAATGAAATTCCACAGATACTTCCTTCGGCTAATTTGTCTATTATTGCGTCGTCGTCGCTGGTCTCGGCGAACACGTGCGCTCGACAAATGTCTCCTTTTAACGTAATATGCTTTCAGCGACGTCCTCTAATAATTGGACGAAAAATAGAATTAGAACCGGCCCGAGTGCGGCGCACTTATATCAAGCGAATGGGAGCGACGTCTCGGGACCGAACGGATTTGCCGGAGAGGAAACACTTGGCCAATTAATGGCGAGTTTAATTCTTTAGTAGTAAATTTGTTGGCCAGGGAGGAGTTTAAATTTCGCGGAGCTCTTGAACGTTTATGGATAATTAGAAAAATGAAAGAACGCGATGCGGCGAGCAAACATGCTGGTTCTACATAAATAAACAAAATAAATTACTAGAAAATGAAATGCATACATTGATCATGTACGCGGGGCGATGCACGTCACACGGAACGCGCCACCGATGACGCAACGAATTCTTTTGTCTTCCGAACTACCAAAGAGTTAACGAATAGAGAGTGAATATGTATCCTCTGGCAACGCGAACGGAACGCGGTCCGTGACATTATATCGACGTTTCCGGGCAGGAGGCGTTGCCGTGTGATCTTACCGGCTTAGTCGGCGATGTCAATAAAGCCTGTGAACATTCAGAATTGACGTCGCTCGACTTTCTATATCCCGCGCTGATGGCCACCCTGACAACGCGCCGCTAATTAGCCAGCTCGTAATCATTGCAACGATCAATCCCGAGTTTCACGACACACCGACCACCATCGGCGTCCGCAGAATTCTTGTCGAGGCTCCCGCATGAATCATGTCGGATTCGCTCCACGGATTTATGGACACGGTGAAAATATAGCGCGTGGAAAAATATTATCGAGCTCGCTAATAAGTCCGTTTCTGTTTTCCTGAAAGAAAATAAAATGCTGTTCATTTTTTTCTGGACTTGTCTAATCAATTATGTTTGTGCCATTTTCTGTATATTTTGAATTTTTAAACATTTCGATCCACATGTGAAAATATAGCGCGCGGAAAAATATTATCGTACTCGCCAATAAGTTTTCCTGAAAGAAAATAAAATGCTATTCATTTTTTTTTGTGGACTTATCTAATCAATTATGTTTGTGCCATTTTTTGTATATTTTGAATTTTTAAACATTTCAATCCACATGAGAAAATATAGCGCGCGGAAAAATATTATCGAGCTCGCCAATAAGTTCGTTTCCGTTTTCCTGAAAGAAAATGAAATGCTATTCATTTTTCTTTTGTGGACTTGTCTAATCAATTATGTTTGTGCCATTTTTTGTATATTTATAATTTTTTAATTACTGTATTTGTTTGTTTACAATGTCGCATTCTGTTGTAAACATACTTCTGTCTAATTTGAAATTTAGTAAATATGTTTTTTTTTTAGTTTTGTGTCATGCTAGGGATTCATAATGTAAATATGTACTTGTAGTTCTGATAACTATGATCATGCTTTAGGAAAACGAGCTAAATCCTTAATGGAGGGTAACTTTATTTAGGAAGTTTATCAAAATAAATTGACGAGAATATTCATGCGTTATGAATATGCAAATCAAAATTTGCTTAATCACTTGAAATTCATAACAAATATGTTTGGAGTAATTTAGACTTCTAAAGCTCGAATGTAGTTCTAGAATAAATTACCGGTATTTTATTGAACACTTGTCCGATTTGTTTCACTGTATAATGCAGTACTAAGTGAATCTTGAAGTATTTAATTAGTTTCCAACTACTGACGAGCTAGAAGTAGTTCGGTTTCGTGAAAAATAGAGAGGGGAAATTAAATAATAATGTGAATTAGTAGATCTACCATCTTACAAAACTCAGATTGTTTGCTCCTACTCTTAAAAAGTTATTTTTTAAAGAGCGACCACTTCACTTGTGGTGAATAATACAGGCAAATAAATTAAATAAAAATATTTTTCTTTTTCCAAAGAGGATATTCACATATTAGATTTTTGTTCAGCTTTCTAAGAAAAATATTTCCCATAGTTTAGAAAATGTAACTTTATCCTTGTATATATAGTCAAATAAATTAAATGAAAATTTTTTTTTCTATTTCCATAAAAGATTTTCACATATTCTCTTTTTATTCAGCGAAAGGAAAGTATTTCCGATATTATAGAAAACTTGTTACATTGACAAATTTTGATCAAAAACCGGAGGATAGGAGTAATTTCTAATGAGTAATGTTTGCTTGTGCTCGATCGCGGCTCAGAATTTATGTAAAAACTGGGTCCCTGTATGCGCCAGCACTATATCAATATTATTTAAATTCCGCTCAATGTACAGAAAATTTTCGCACAGCGGAACGCGGTTCCAGACATTCAATAAATCTCTATCCCATTCATTGCACCGGTACACGCGTCCCCACAAAACAACTCGGCAGATTTACTCTCGGGCGCGAATATTTACAAAAGCCCGAGTTTCGAGAATGGGATCAGCCCTCTTTTTAATTCAATCTCCGGCAGACTACTCCAGCCTCATTCCCACACGATCGAACGAAATTAACGTTGCCGCCGCGGCCCCCCTTTTATTTTAACCAACGATCTACATATAATCCATTTCGGTATAACAAACCGGGTGCTCGCCCGATGAAATCCTTTAAAGGCTCGAATCTACACAGTCGAGGCCCGTGAAATAAAACGCGGCGGAGCGATCCGTCGTGAAACCAATTCCAAGCCCGGCTATAAAGGATCAATTATTCAACGCGGATACGCTTACAGGGAGCACACCGAAGTGACAACTGCCGATTTCCTTGCAACTTTCCTCGAAAGAAATTCTCACTCAAACACATTCACTGATCTTATTAACCCATTTTCGTACGATTACTTTACAGTAGTACGCGGACATTTTCTTAATTACCTAAAAATAGTTACGAAATCATTAATGCTAGATCTACACTACTGTGCAGAAGAAAGAAGCACCCAGTATGATTATAAGATATAATGACAAACAATATCTTTATGTAGAGATTGTATTGTGGAACGATTGATTTATTGCATTTAATTGCAATAACACATATTCTCAGAACTATTCAATTAAACAGCGGAATTCTTTTTCAAAACTTACTGTGTTCTTATTTGATTTTTACGCTTTTCTATTAAATATGGCCGGGTGCTTCTTTCTTTTGCACAGTAGCGTATGCGGCTAGGAAGTATGTCTGGCTATGACCGACCTTTTCTACTTGCGTTGAATACACCGGAGTATTATTAACACTGGGTTTACAGGGCAGTAAAAGTGAATATTTTGCTTAATAAAAAAATATCACAAATGTATTTATAAAATATAAAAATTCAAAATATTGTTATAAACAAAAATTGTAAAAATGGTTCATTATTTCAGTGAATGAACAGCAGGATTAAGAAGTTAAATTTGTAGTGTGTAATTTTAGAAGATTTTTAGGTGATATGAATATAAAGGGTGGGACGCCAGTTCCTCATGGAAGGCCGCGGACTTGAAGATGCCACGCAACCCATTATTCACATGATATCACCGAGAGCTGCCTGCCCCTATGCAAATAAATGCATTTCATTCGACTGATTACACGGCTTTCGGACTGCGTACACGCTCGCGTTGTTTTACAAACGAACGTTGACGCTTCAAAGTCAACTCGTCACGATCATGCTCGCAGCTTGATACGGGGATGAAGGGCTGAAGCGGATCCGTGTACCGAGTACACGGAACTACGGTGTACGGAGTCGTAACGAGCCCGTACCTACGTGATCCTGATGCGAGCGACGCTGCTTCACACGCTCCATTTTTGTGCCGGATAACTCAAGGGTGTTCCGTTCAAGTGCACTTCGACAACTCGCCTTTAACCCTCCCGGCTCTGGTGAAAAGTGTACAGGGTTTCACCAGATACCATCTCGATTTGAAAAATGTATCATCTCAATTTGCTCATAAACTGCTTGTCGTATAAAAAAAATGTTTCAATTTATGCCAGTACCTCTGTTCCGGGGAAAACGGACCTTTATGTGTATTTTATAATTTTCCTCTATTATATTCTTTAAAATTCATGGTTTATATAGTATAATATGAATGTTTAGAATATAAGTTATGTACATGTACAGTGCAAACACGTTATGAATGTATCTACAATGAATAAATAAAGACAATGTAATAAAAAAACATATCTGCGTATATATTTATTGAAACTCCAATTTTTCTCCAACGTCTTACATATCCTTGAGTTGTACTACTCAATATTCGTCCTACCTCCTTCCTACCTCCTTCTCTAATCATTTTCTAATCATATTATCCTAAAACAAAATCGAATTAATAAAAAAAAAGAAAAAACAAAATCGTTTTTGGAGGTTTTCGAAAAATTTTCGATTATCTGGGTTGTCGTCGAGTTGCATTACTGAATTTGCGAACTTTTCGACCGTCTGGCTTGTCGGTGGCTTGTACTACTGAATTTCGAGGTGTCCTTCGATATCATGTTCTTCTAATACGAAACGCAACTCTCGAGGTTTCCGAAATTTTCCACCCTCTGACTTGTCGTTGACTTGTACTACTGAATTTCGGATACCTCCTTCAATATCATGTTCTCCTAATACAAAATACAATTTTCGAAGTTTTCGGAAATTTTCGGCCGTCTGACTTGTCTTTGAGTTGTACTACTGAATTTCGGATACCTCCTTCGATATCATGTTCTCCTAATACACAACTCAATTTTCGAGATTTTCGAAAAATTTTCGGATATTTCCGACCGTCTGACTTGTCGTTGACTTGTACTACTGAATTTCGGATACCTCCTTCAATATCATGTTCTCCTAATACAAAATACAATTTTCGAGATTTTCGAAAATTTTTGGAAATTTTCGACCGTCTGATTTGTCGTTGACTTGTACTACTGAATTTCGTGCCACCTCTTCTACTATCATGTTCTCCTAGTAGAAATCCAAGAATTTCGGAAAATTTTCGAAAATCTCGAAAATTGAACTTTGTATTAGGAGAACATGATATCGAAGGAGGTACCGAAATTCAGTAGTACAAGTCGACGACAAGCCAGACGGTCGGAAAATTTTCGAAAATCTCGAAAATTGAACTTTGTATTAGGGGAACATGATATCGAAAGAGGTGGCACGAAATTCAGTAGTACAACTCGACGACAGGCTAGACGGCCGAAATTTTTCGAAAACTCAGAAATACAAATGTGAATCTAATCCTACCATCGAATATTCATGTACAGGGTGGGTAAAAAAGAACACATTATCTGTTTGTAACTTATATTCTTTATTTTTCACGAAGAACATTACAAAATTAAGCGTGTATCGTGGTGAAATGTGTTGAAGTTTCTTGGCAGGAGTGCGTTGAAGTAAGATACGAATGCGTAGCCGATTACTGGTTCCCGAGTCCTAGACAGAAAAGCCGATAAGATGCAATGTCTGTACTAATCTTAATACTTACACATCAATGCTAAGAATTATTACATATTTCACAAACAAATTAAATAGCTAATCACATTCTTTACAGATTCAAAAAGAATTTTATATGAACATCCTGTGCCAATACTTCGGTTGGCACCCTCTAAGAAATCATTAAGTACCCTGTTAAGTGTCGTTTAACTCAAGCATTTGACAATGCAAAACAGATATTGTTCGTGATTAGGTCCCTTCACTAGCTCGTTTATTCTATTCTATATCTACCAGTTTATTCATCGACTCACCGCCTCGCAGAGACGCCAGCGGTTCCCGGAAGGGTAGTCGCGCTTCTTCACCGTACTCGTCGCGTGCAAAATTACGTGAGTCGGGCTATGCAAAACTATAGAAAACTAATCATGAACATTCACCGGCAGTCAGCTGCGTTCGGACAAAACCGGGCGGCGGTAATGCACGGGAACTCGTCGTCGTCATAACGGTGGGGGTGGCGAATGGTTCACGGCGTTCCGGGGATCGGTCGAGTGGATGTTGAAGCGAGGCGTTGTTGCCACAAGAAACAGCCAGAAAGAAAACCCCGTGGCGCGGGCGATGTTCTCGAAAAGCTGTGGTAGCGCTCGTTGAAATGCAAGCTCTTTTATGACGCGGCACTGGGCTTACACGTGCGCGCCGCTCGTTAACTCGGCCATCAGTTTCACGCATGGCGCCGCAAAAAAGCATGACGACAGCACCAAACGTACCCAACTCCCACGCTGTTGACTTTCGCCAACGCCATAGACCCCCCTCCCGCCGCTCCCTCGCTTTATCCCTACCTATTTCTTTTTACCACGATCCAGCCGTTGTCCGTCCTTTCATTCTTGACTTTTCAATTTATACCCTTTTGCATTAGGTTTTCGCACACGCGGCTGCGAATCCGACAATCCTCCGATCCCGAATTCGCAATTGTCCGGTTAGTCGGAGCGATTCGGTCGACAAACAGGGAAGCGTTTAATATCGTGTCCATTGTACGGGACGACAAACGACGCAGAATTGATCGGAATTGAAAAAACGCTCGAATACCGCCGTAAAAGGAGTAAGGACCGCGCGGATACCGATGGACAATGCCCTTCTATGGGACTCTCGGAATATCCTTCCGAGATAATTAGCGATCCATCGGGTGCGGAACTTTGTTCACTTGTGACGTATACAGGGTGCGGCGCAAATTAGTCCTCACGATTTTTCAGCCCCATCGGGTGGTCGGACAGAAAAGTGTTTCGTACCAAAGTTAATCAGTATTTAACCGACAAGAAATTCCAATTTTTTAAATTTAAAAATATATCCAGGTCGCTGTCATATCTTTTAATGGAACTGAGTATTTTTAATTTCATAATATTGTAGGCGACATCGAAACGATTTCAACGACCTGCTATACGATGACTTTCAGATGACCTTGAAAGAAAATATCGCCACGAATCAATTGCCAGAATATTTGAAATTATTCGACGGTACGCAAAGTTCTGCTCTTTGTAACAAAGTCTTTTGTGTAGCTTCCATTAGAGAACTTCTTTTTACATTTCTACACGCGTGAATTATGCGTTTGTCGTCGCGCGAGCGGTTGGACGCGACCGGTGCGCTTCGGCGTTTCCTTTTCTCATTTTCGCTTGTCAGGCTGCCGAACGAATCTGACTGATTGACTCTGCGGAGGCGCTGATCTTAATTCTTCGAGTCCTCAACAAAATCTGCCTCCCGGTCTCGGGCCATCGAGGGTCTTGCCTCGTATTTTCCCCACTCCGCAGAGTCACTCCGTCCACTCCGGCGCCGTTGCACGCATTGCAAAGGCGCCGATTTCGATTGTCGCAGCCGATCAAACGTTTCGGCTGTGCGTAAAAGAAACCGATCCTGACTGTCACGGCCGATCAAACATCTCGGCCGCGCTACAATGTAAAATCTTACGCTCTTAATCTACGACACGTTCTTTAAGATTTTCCATACTACCATCGAATTATTTCAAATATTTTGGCAATTGATTCATGGCGATATTATCTTTCAAGGTCATCTGAAAGTCATTGTACAGCAGGTCGTCGAATTCGACATCGCCTACAATATTATGAAGTTAAAAATACCCAGTTTCATTAAAAGACAAAATATGACAGCGACCTTGATTTTTTGTTGAAAATCGATTTTTTTTAAATTTAAAATATTGCAATTTCTTATCGGTTAAATACTGATTAACTTTGGTAAGAAACATTTTTGTCTGACTATCCGAAGGGGCTGAAAAATCGTGGGGACTAATTTGTGACTCACCCTGTACATAGCTGAGTTCATTTGGAACGGGGATCGGGGAATAAAAATTTTTGGAATAGATCGGTACAATAAATAAAAATAAATACTTTCACTCATTTCAGTGGCGCAGAGTCTGGCAAATGAAATGCTTGTTTGAAAGAAATAATTGGATTGATATTAAAATTGGCATGCAGGATAACTAATTGACTAATCATGTTCAAAACCAACGCTTATATTATATATTAACCCAACCTCTCAATCGAAAAAAGTTAATTTTCGTATTAAAAGAGTGAAACTTGTCTGAATCTAAAAACTGTTTAAGAGACTGCATATTTACATCTTTTATGGTAGTAAGTGCACAGTCTTTTTAAATAATTCTTTATACTGTACATTTATTGTTACATGGAGAAAGAAATATTCTAATTTTTAATTTACAATATTTCAGAACTGGTAATTTTATGTTTTCCAGTCGATCAATTACCATGGGCCACCGTGATTTATAATATTGTGAAACAATACAATTGGTATTTTGAATATCATTATGATATTCTCATTTGGAATAATTAACGATCGCCGCGCGACCGAACGACGCATTATCAACGTGCATGTTAAATGGTTTGCAACACTAGATTTGAGTGATGAATAATTCACACTGTTGAAACTAGAATAAGAATCCACTACAATCACCGCGTAATGTTTCAGTCTCGTTGAGAGAACCGCAGCACAAACATACTCCGCCAATGAATTGCGGCCGGTGGGCAGCACGATCGTACGTGTGTAGATTCCGGAATATGTATATGTACATATTGTATAATACATACATAATGACGAGCGGCGAACCGCGTAAATGCCTCCACGGGTATCGAGAATTTTCGAATTCAGGATGGGATATGTTGACAGGGAATTTCATCTTTGTTGCAGGATTGCTCAGGCTACAGCAGATATACCAAGGCCTGAAACCGGGCAACGAGTCGTTTCAGGTGGAGACGGTCAAACGGATACAGAACATGTCCGAAGCGATTGATTTTCTGCGTAGCTTGGAGGAGCTTAATCGGTATGTGTGAAAGCAATTACGAAATTTTATAATTCTATAATTCAAAATATTATAATTTGATGTTTCACACAATTATTTAATTTATGCAATATTTATACTGGATATACCTGATACAGTAATATAAGAGGTCTTCACCTCTTAGTTGTTCCTTATTTTTATTCTATAAAATATTGAAGAAATTTTTCGATCTCCAAATCAGTGAAGAATTCATTCGTGAAACAGTTTTTTAAATATTTTTATAAAGGTTTTAATCCATAGTATTCCTGAGATAGAAATGGGTCCTTCAGTTTCTCTAAGGCAGAGGACGATTCTACATAAAAAAACAAGAAAACATTTCGAGTTTGAATATGCAGCGAATATGCGTGTTATTAGATAGGGATCGTCTGACGCGTCTGACCATGGCCGACCTGTTCTACTTGCTGATCTTTAAACTCGATTTTCTCGGGAACGAGGCGTCAAACAAAAAAATTTTATTCCTTCTTTTCGATTTATTTTCATATGTAGAATCATTCTCTGTCCGATTGTACTACGATTAGAAAAATAATAAATAGTATAAATAGTAATAAAAGTAATAAATACTATAGTGTTGAAGAACAGAAATATTCGTCTCCTCGTCATTCATGGTCCCTGGGGGCTGGAAATTCGGTGAAGAAATTAAGAAAGGTGTATGCACGTTAATAATAATTTTAATAATAAAATGAGATCTGCGAAAGCGTCTCCGGTATGCTTCGACACCATAGCGATTCTTTTTCGGCTGGCGAGTTCTGTTCGCATTCGTATAGTCTGACGGATCACGCTTTTGTGGGGTCACGAGTGGTTACCGCATATCTCGGCTGCAATTTACCGCCGGCTACGCGTTCCCACGACCCAGGTAATCAACAACCAGCACTGACAATGAGCCCGAATAGAATGAACATTGTAGTTACCGAAAACAAAATGTAACCAGTGCACATTCTAAAACGTCACACAAGCGTGTTCGGTCGTGACTCAAAACCTTATTGATCGACATTTTAACTTCGACGAACGTCGGAAACTGCGAAATGGGAGTGAACGTGAATTTTTATTAAGCATTAAAAAATTCATTGCAGTCAAACTAAACGAAAAATGCTATTAATTTTGTTATATAATTAAAATATTTTAACAAACGCAAGGAACCACCTTGATGAAATATAAATATAAAATATAAATATAAGTATAAAATTATTTTTACTACCTTTAATTAATTGGCAAGTGTCTGAACGTCGCGTATGTATGTATGCGTGACGGTGGTAGTATTCGTTAATCAATGCATTTCCCACAAAATAATACTAAGATCATATTGAAAAATTATTTAAATGATTGGTTCGGTAAATATTTACTGAAAAATGGATTTTCATTGTTCGCAGATGGAGTAACAAGTACGTAGTCCTCGACTGTCCTACCGACATGGCAAAGGATATCGTAGTGAATCACGTGAGGGACGTCACTCTGGGAAAACGAACGTATCACTATTTGCTGAGTGGTCTGGTAAGTGCTCCTCCAGTGAATGAAATTCCCGAACTCGATCGATATCGACGACACGTTTGACTTTTGTACAGCGATCCAAGAACCTTCGGGACAATTAGAAAGCTCGAGTACACTTGAAATACACGGATACAATACCTGTACTATAAGTATTTGAACATGCATAAAATTGTTAAATGCTGCTCATTTGAAGGGGATGCTGTTATAAGGAGGCAACTTCGGGACAAAAAGATAAACTTTTACACACTGAATATGAAACCTATTGTTTGAATAAACACAATTTAAAAATGTTTCTATATATCAAATACTATTTTACCCAGCACGGGATCAGAAAATTTCAACATGCATAAAATTGATAAGGAGTCAACTTCAGGACAAAAAAAACTTACACTGAACATGAAACCTATTGTTTGAATAAAACGATTTTATAATATTTCTATATTTCAAGTAGTATTTTACCCAGCATGGGACCAGAAATTGAACGTTTGCGAAAAAGTTGCGCGGTTCGCGGGATCGAGATCGGAACAGATCACCTAATCCCCGGTAAACCTTCGATAAGAGAACGTTTTTGGCACTGGTAGAAGCATTATGGCGGCCGTAAACTACCACTCGCTCCCTTGTTTCTGCGGGCGTCCGAGTGGAAGCACTCGAACGCGTTGAAGTACCGCCAATGCTTTCTTACGTTGCCCTTTTCCGTGGCAGTACAAGCACGCTGTTTTCGTGTAATCAGATAATGGACGACCGATGGGAGAGCGAGGTGATCGAGTACGGGGCCATCAACATCACTGGTTTTCGCATCGTGGACACCACTCGACCGTACGTCAAAGATTTCTTGGCCGGTTGGCATCGTCGCGACTCGGCGGCGACACAAGGAGCAGGTCGCGAATCTATTTCCGTACGTATGCCCTCTTGTTCGCTCTCTTTTTTCCCACGACAAAATTTTCCCACAGAAACTGTCTCTCCTCCGCAAAATTTTCTTCGGCGAAATTGTCTCCCCCACCCCGTCACTTTTCTGCGAACTTCGCCGACAGAATCATCTACTCTTCTCTTCGAAACTCCCCGGCAAGATATTACCCCCGCCCTCTCCCCACCTTCCAATAACTTTTCTTTGCCTCGGTTAATGTCTGTCACCCTGTACTACCACCTCACCATGGAAACCACCCATCCGCGGCTTCGCGCCAACCATCAACCACTAATACAACAAGTTTCTGCATTGACATTAGAAATAATAGATAGGTGGTAATATTTAACTATGCAGCATCTTCCATTAACCCCTCTGCTGCTGAGTTAGGGACGATGAACAGAACCGCCTGCGTTTATAAAAATAAAAAACGTAAATTTACGGGAGTAGCACACAAAAACAGATTATTTTGAAAAACGTATATTTACGGACGTAGCAGCGAAAGGGTTAAAAAGTCTTATTTTAAAAACGCTGTTTTTTCACTAATCTTTTCTTTTTTTCTCTAATCTCATCAAATAGAAAGTAGTACGAAATTTAAAATGACATTCCTTAATGCAAGACCCTTTATATTCACAACTGTACATCAATTTTTTAAAATATATTTTTAGTGGCACTTTACCTAGATATTACCTTCTTTTATTCAGCTAAACAACTTTCAATTAAAATTAATCAGCAGGAGATGAATTGCCTTGTAGATTATCTTGACTTTCCACGCTCATTTGAGCGTAACAGATTACTTTTTTTATCGTTTTAGTGTATATGCTGACGCGTCCCCTGTTAGGTCGACTGAAACGTTTTGGCAACCTATATATAGTAATGTTACAGCAGCGCCAAAGCAGTGTGTAGTTTTCTATTCAGTTTCTATAGAAAGAATAAAAAACTTAGTTAACCCTCATCCGTCCCTCATTTCACGAACTGAATCTGTCCCTCGGTGTCAAATTAACACAGTTGTATAAGATCGATAAAATAACAAGTTAAACAGTCGATGTTTTTTTATTCAAATTGATGAGTTAACATTTACATCTTAAGTTTCTCGGTTATGGGTTTCGCATTGAAAAAATAAACGTCACGATGTTTCGGGCAAATCTACCTACAAATAAGAGAACAGTATAATTTATTTCGGGAAAACTGTGTCAAATTGACACGAGGGTCGGATGAGGGTTAAAAACATTTCTGAACGTTGTGAATTATTATGAACTATACCTGCTGTTGAATGCTCACGCAGCTGATGCAATTTAAATTATTTTTCTTGCTTCGATAATAATGCGTTTGAAACTCTCGAATCGTTACAACTGGTGTGCATTGTATAATAATTTAAGGAAATAAAGAGTTCGGAAAAGATGACGAGAACAATGATTACTTAGTAGAGCGGAATTATGTCCCGCCAATTTACTAAACGAGTTGAAGTTAAAACCTGAGGGCTGGTTCATTTATTTACACGGGAATAAAAATATTCATAATGGATTGCTTCAGATTATATTTCTATAGGAAAGGTGCTGTAATGAGAGAAACAATCATGCAGCTCTGAAGGAAGGCTCAATGCAAACGGATAGGATAATAAACCTCGTGATGATTGCGTTCATGACTAACAATTGACAATAAGCACACACGAACTAGAGAGATTCACCCATACACGATCCCCCTGTTGTATTACATGTTATGACTGCAAACGCAGGGTGGCCTCCAGCGGTACTGAGTAGCCCGAGCGATATTCTCTGGTGAGTTTGTATTTAAGCGCGTCACATGATAGGAGAAGCCTAAAGGTCACTGTCCTCAGCCAATAACAACGATATATGCAATACCGACTTGGCATCAACACGTGTTTCTATAAAACTAAAATTTTCTTTTGCACTAAGCAAGTAGGTAACAATTTTCTCATTTTCTTTAAATTTACGCAAACAAAACATAATAACGGTTGTTAAATTACATAAAAATTCTTCTATTTTTCTTGAAAATGATCTAAAATAGGATCGAAACGTCGAAAAAAATTATTGTGGTAATTTGTCTTAAATAGCAATTGATCGAACCAGTGCGCTGAAATCATAATAATATTGTTAGCAACAATCTACGATCGACATAAGGAAACATTTGATATATGCAATGTTGCCCAAAGTATCAGTAACTGAATATTTTTATTTCTGATTTCATAGAGTAAATATCCTATTATTGCCAATTGGAGCATCTACTATCCGAACCAGTGAATGAGAGATCTCGAAAAGATAGTCTTCGTTGCTTAAAAAAAATTAAAGATTAACAAATAAATTTTGTTAACGATAACTGCAAATTTACAATTACTATTTATCGTATATATATGTGCAATTCACTTAAAAATTACTACAAAACAAAATTATTCAGTTAAAATTAGATTTTATGCACTTATGACAAAAATGAGTAGGTGTAGTTCGAAATAGAAACAAGATTAAAAGAGTTTAACAATGCCGATATACTATTTTTAACATATAGAAATCATTAATGAGGAAAATAAATTTTTACTTAGCTCCTATAGCTTGCAATTGATGTATAAAAATTTTATTTTCATAAAAATCCGTAGTTTAAGAAAGAAACAATCTATAATGTATAATCTAAGAAAGAAACAATGGCCTTTTGATAACTAAAATACCAGATAAATAGTTTGGATAGAAATCTCTCTAAATATCTAAAACGAGTTTAGCCGAATAGCGTTTCACCTCGGGGCGTCACGGATCAGACCCATTCACTGCCCAGCAATTGCGTACGCCTTCTTTCCTCACTTCTCAATGCCTACCAGCGTCTCTCAGCATTCGGACTTATGAAAGAAACAGTGTGCGGCCCATGGGCTGGCGCCACGCCAGCTCTCCGGTTCTGGAGATAAAGTCAAGGTAGAAGTGAAAAGTAGGAGAAGAACCGGCAAACCCCGGTGGGGATCGCATAGCGACTTACAGTAAATCCTCTATAAACGCAACAACCGTACACGATAAATTTTGTATAAATATAAATAAATAAATAATATAATAATATAAAAGAAATAAATAAATATAAATTTTGTATAATTTTGACATATCCTGTTGCCACATTTTGCATGTACAGTAAATCCTCTATAGTCGCAAAAAGGTGGTACACGATAAATGCAAAAAAATTCACCAATATATTTGTGGCATTTTTCTGATTAAAATAATACCAAACACGATATGTATTTATTGGTTTAATTAACGATGAATGTTTCGGGCGCAAGGAAGGACAGCGTATGGGAAAGAAAGAGACGCGGAGAGTCGCAGTCGCTTCAGAGAATTTACTGTATTTCGAAACTTGATATAACTTCGACTTATTTCGAAACTTAATACAACGGACAATTAGATCGAATTTGTTTTTTAAAATTCAATTACGAAGAAATTCGAAATGGACGTATGGTAATTCCGCGGACTGTGTCTCGAGGAACATCAATCCGCAGAACGGAATCGCACCCGTGTCTACTCGATAGTCGAGGCAACCGAATTCTGTTCGAATTCCGAGCGACAACAGCCCGACTGTTCCTGCCAGCGGATTTGACATCCCGAAGCAGTCCCGCTGCGAAGTCAAAAGACCAAACTACGCGATGTCCGACGCATCAATTACCTCAATCGATCGATCGCGCAATTTCCGTATGCGGTTCCTCGAACTTTGGCTACGTGCCCGACGTATCCCCGTAACCATGAATCTGCGTACGACCCGAACCGAACGATAAATGGTTTTCTCGGTTTCTCCGGTGCAAGTCGGCTTAACCGCCGCCCCGTGCTCGTGCGGAAACGCGGAAACTTCCCCTGTGTTCCCGTCTACCAGCTCCCGGTGCACTTCTGAGCCATATAATTTCAATTGTTACAACGTTTACAGACGCGTTCGTAGTCGCATCCGATACCAAGAACTTTCGGAAACGCGGTTTTTGCGCGGAAACGGCGGCCCAGCCCGACCCGATCCGGTAACTTCTGCTCTGTTGCTCGATGAAACGGCTGTCGACGCTCGAGAACTCGATTCGATTAACAAAACCGCACATCCCGCCTCGTAATTGATTCCGTTTCGCGTTACTTCCGTGATCAATCGATGCTTTGACGATCGCTCGATCACTTTGTGACCGACCGACGATCGCCATTGTGCCTCTGGTATTCGGTTCCCAATGATTAGTGACGATTAGACAGCGGACTAGACAAGATAAAATGTTTATACATAATTTGCGGGGAAATCTAGTCAGATAGAAATTTATTTCATGTGTAGATAATTTAAATTGCTTGAAAATAATGTTTCCATATTTCTTAGTTTTATCATAAATGCATGGAAACTGTTTAACGAAGGTGTTTGAATTCAGTAACTTTAAGCACAGACACCTAGAAGGTCGAAAGGTGAGCTTGACAGAATCAGAGAATAGAATTTCGAGAATTTTTGAGAATTTTTTTTCCTTCAACAAATGGTTATATTAAAATAATAGTTAGTACATAAGTTGTGTCACACTTTTGTCTGCAAAATAATAAATTTTCGTTAGAAAATGTCCAATAGAAGTAGGGTGGCAACCACGTTTATGAAATTCAGAATTTGCTATAGGCCAAAGCTAGGTCAAAAGAACAAAATAGACAATGTTGCTCTCCCTGCTTGCACGAAAGTTTACATAATACGGTAGGCTATCATATAACATGGTCTCATTTAATACGATGTAAAAACTGCAGCAGCACACGGTAGAAAAGAACTCGCATAACACGATGTATACACGGTTATAATAGGTTTATGTTTACATTTTCACAGCGTAGCAAAACACGATCATAAGATATGATTACAGTGTATGTACGTGCAACAGGAAAAAAAGTGCAAAGCAAAAGCGAGAGTGTAACAGTTCTTCTACTTTCCGTAAAATATGTTCCAACAACCTTTTTTCGTTTGAGCATCGTTTTGTTTTAAAGTAAAAAGTGTATATACATCTGAAATATTTGCATTATATTTTTCTAAGTACTCTCTTCGTACTGCAGGTATTAGTGTAATGAAATATCTGACGAAATATTCTCCAACCCCCAACGTTGAGGGCTGTTTTTACCACTTACGAACCATAGTACTGTTAATGTTTGGAATGAAAGTTTCACGTGAAAAGAATGGGAAAAAATTTGTTCTACATCGTTCTGAAACGACGTTAGTATGATTCGAAATATCTGAAGAAATGTTCTTCAATCCCCAACGTTGAGGGCTTTTTCCACCCCTTACGGAACATATTACTAGACTGTGGATTTTATGCATTTATGACAGAAATCGGTGGATGTAATTTAAAACAGTAAAAACATTAAGACAATTTAAGAAAGCCCATATGTTATTCTCGATATATTAACCCTTTGCACTCGGAACTATTTTAACTCGAAAATCAAACGCTTCTTCTGACCCACAATATTTCCTTTCTTTATGATTTTTTAAATTTGGTAGATATGTAATTGATATAATACCTCATACAATATTTAAATGTTTAGTAATTGGTTATGTACCGATATCTAATAATGTAAACAATATTTTAAATAATAGCACAGCAATTTTTAGTGACGCCTCAGAGGCGCCACTCGAGTGCTAAGAGTTAAAATCGTTGAAAATAGAAAGAAAGTTTTATATGGCTTGCAATTGATGAAGACAATTTTTATTTTGCATAAAGATCCGCAGTCTACATATTACTGTTAACGTTTGGAATGGAAGTTTCACGCAAAAATAATGGGAAAAATTTGTTCTACGTCGTTCTGAAACGACATTAGTATGAATCGAAATATCTGAAGAAATAGTTCTTCAACCCCTAACGTTGAGGGCTGATTTCACCCCTTACGAACCATAGTATTATTAATGTTTAGAATGGAGATTTCACGAAAAAATAATGGTAAAAATGGTAAAAATTTGTTTTGTGATTCGAATACTCATCCGGCAATCCTTCTCGCATTAGGCTCAGGCGGCGCTGATGTACGACGCCGTGTTTGTTCTCGTGGAGGCGTTCAACAAGTTCCTGAAAAGGAAGCAAGACAAGAGCAACGTCAGACGAACTGGAATCCCAGGAGGCAGTCAGATTACGAACGACACCAGGGCCCTGGACTGCAATAACAGTCGTGGTTGGGTGACGGCGTTCGAATATGGTGAAAAGATTTCGAGGTTGCTGAGGAAGGTGCGCGAACCAATCCAATCAGTTGCTGAAAGTACACAAGCATCATTTAGAAGTCACTCTAGATGTCCTTTAGCCGACAAAGTTGCATAGAGAGGCCGGTAATTCATCGTGAAATTCTTGAATGCGGACAGAAACGTTGAAATACTCAATATGTTTCGAATACCCGTGGCAACCGAAATTGCCAGAGTCTCTTCCCAACGACTCTCTGCTCCTGACAGTAATTGGCGGTTATTCCGACTCTAACGGAATTCCTGCGTCTACGTCTGATCGTTCCCCTTCGTTCGCCTCTCTATATACATATGTATAGCAGAGTTACACCGGAAGTCCCCCACCGACTCTTTGACAGTTTGTTGCCCGATCGAATCAGATGCGAGAACCTATCGATATCATGAAAATTGTTAGCGGTTTGATAAATTCTCCAGCAGAGAAATACCCTTAACACTAAACCTACCGACTATCAAAAGTGACTGATGTGTATAGTATTATAAAAATAACAAGATTAGATTTATTTATATTTTGTGCGATTTTTGCTATAATATAGACTGGAGTCAAAAATTATATTCAATAAATTCCTATGAAAACACCTTTACAATTTCAATAATTGTCAAATCAAAAATCTAAAATGGGTCATTTGACCCCTCGTGGTAGGTTTAGTGTTAAAAAAGTTTCAAGTCTCTAGCTCATCGGGAAGTCAGTTTAAAATCAATTGCAAAATTTGTACGGAACAAACAAACAGACAGACAGACAAGAAAGCGAGCTAATAAAACATGGTAATAAAAGAGAATGACTTTGTAGGAAAATTATTTTCCAAGTGGATCATTTCCGATAATTCGAAATCTGCTGCGATTTCTTTTATTTTTACCTTGTAAATAATGATGACCTTGTAAATTTGATTTATTTCAAACTAATACTTTGTATTTTTACTAATAGGTCGAAGCCGAGGGACTTACAGGAGAAATCCGCTTCAACGATGATGGCCGCCGTCACAATTACACCCTGCATGTGGTCGAAATGACGGTCAACAGTGCCATGGTCAAAGTAAATATTTTCTCCTCCAGTATATTTCACCAGTAACTAGATGAACATCACAAATAATGAAATACATGTACAGATATTGATGAACCTTGATTTTCACTTTTACATTAATACGCACTCATCCGTATATAAGAGCATGACCTCCAAATAACCTTGGACAAAAGCCAATTTGATATTACAAATAAACAGCGTGTTTATAATTTAAAAATGTTTGATTGCGAGGTCGTTTCAAGATCATATTCGTATGCACAATTATGTCCACAACAGGAGCCAATTTGAGATTGTAAATAAACAACGTGTTTATAATTTAAAAATCTTTGACTGCAAGGTCATTGCAAGGTCATTTCGAGGTTATGTTCTCGTGCGTGAAAGAATACACAGTTACAGACGCAATTATTTCTAAATTAAGAAACAAACGTTGAAGTTAATGTGGTAATTTGCAAAATTGCTTTTAAATAACAATTGATCGAACCAGTGCGCCGATGGCATCAATATATTTTTTAATGCACAATTATGTTGGTTGTAACTTATTATGGTCTTTATATTTCTATTTGAATTTACATTTCCTTTAATATTTACGATTTAAGAATTTTAATCAAGACTGTATCAATTATTAATTGTGTGTTATAGGTTGCAGAATGGACCGACGAAGCCGGGTTTCAAGCGATCGCAGCGAAATACATCCGTCTTCGACCACACACGGAAATCGAGAAAAACAAGACCTACATTGTCACTACGATCGTGGTAAGATCCTGCAAAATATTACTGCAGTTAATTGCTTTTAAACGGGGATTAACGAGCGTCCTAATTCTGTGATACAGGAGGAACCGTATATCATGAAGAAGAAATCAGAAACAGGCGAAGTACTAGTTGGCAACGACAGTTACGAGGGCTATTGCAAAGATCTGGCTGATCTGATCGCGAAAAAGCTGGGAATAACGTGTAAGTGTTTCAAGTAATATTCCCTTCAATCTCTCCAGTATACACCTTCAACCTTCTCTCTGTGTAGGGGTGCAAACGCAGCCCAGGCTGACAAAAATGGAAATGAAAAGTTAAAGAATGGAAAATTTGTAAAAATTTTCCAGGAATGCTATCTGTGATTTGTTTCAAATTTTCGAAGTATCATATACTTCTCTTTTAAAAATCAATGAAATGCCGGTAATACTTATGCAGACAAGTATTTTCTTTCATTTTTCTCCAAAAATGTATTTTTCTCCAATTACTCCCCTGTACACGGTTAACATTAGAATAGAACTTTAGTATTTCAATATTTTCCGTAAAAATATATAATATAAATAATCTAGCTCAAGCATTTTGCACAGTGAAAAAATACTGTAAATGCAAAATGTTTATATAAAATGTGTGAGCACAGATAGCCATATAAGTGGAAAAAAATGTTTTGCCATCGAGAAAATAAATTTTCCATAAATCCTGAATTGTAAAATGAGTTTCTCGTAAACAATGTTTTCAAAAAATAGTCGAGCTCGAATGTTTATCTTGTACTCGTGCATACATACATATACGTTCAGGATTACAGCAAGTGGAAACGATCGGTAATAAACAGTTGACCAAATACTATTCGATATCGTTCAAAATCCGGTAAAACTGGAGCTACATTATTTCGAAAACAAAGTGCGCTCGAGAAACTTTTATTTTACACACTCGGCTTATTTGTTGATGAAAAACGTCACTTGTCGATTTGTGTCGTCAATTACGGAACATCTACTGGCTGCATCATCAGAAGAATTGCACACGATACAACGTTTTGGAAATAAAATTGTAAATGTTGTATCTGGTGATTTTAGTACAAAATAAAATATCGAGGGTATCGTTTACAAAAACTGAGGCTGAATTCAAGTTAATTGCCAATGGGATCGGCATGGCACTATTGAAATAAAACGATAATTATATTTTATATTTTGTGTGTCTCTCACATTCGCATTTGTTATACAGTGACTCCCACTAATATTCGGCCACTCTTCAAAAGACTTAGAAATCGACACAGATCTGCAAAACGTACTTTTTAAATTATAAAGAAGTTGTAAAATGAAACTTTTAGTATCTTCTCTACAATTCCGACCAATTGCAATTTTTGAAAAAATTTCTTTTCACACCATGTAGTAAACTAATTGCTCTAACTTCTCAAAAAAAGTTCAAATCGTATGGTCCAATATTAAAAAAGTTAATTGGAGTCACTGTACATACAAAATCAATATTTAATTGTAACATTAAACTAAGGACGGGATAAAAGCTGTGTATGAAGAAACATATTTTCAAGATCTGCTCATAAAATACTTCACTGTTGTTAATAACTTTTTGACTGGTCCTCGTCCCAATCCCATGCAAGGTGCAAACGCGCGCAGGTTCCCCGTCTAGTCAGGGTTAGGTCTGTCCCCGCCCTTAATAATTCCCCTCCCACTGTTCTACCAAATTAAGAAGTAACGATTACACTAATAATTTGTAATTAAAGAACAACCAGCCAGGCTGATAAATAAATGACTTTTCTGTTAATTTTTTCAGACGAGTTGCGAATCGTTAAGGACGGCAAGTACGGCATGGAAAATACAGAAGTTCCAGGTGGCTGGGATGGAATGGTTGGCGAACTGATCCGCAAAGTATGTTTGAACACTCCTCGAAGCGATCCCACCGGTCCAATGTCCCTTTCCTCGATGTGTAACTCACCGGAAGTGAACGCACGGGCCGGGCCCGAACAATTCCGTAGAACTACGAAAGATTCAGCTATTGATCGTCGGGCTCCGACTAAAACAGAAGCTCAACGAGCTGTTTTATCCACCCTATAAAGTTCGATTTCTGTCCACCAGATGCCTCGCACTTGCAAGCTCTTTTCCCTTGTTCGGAGTACTTTGAACTACATCTGTCGGCAACCCTCAAAAACTGAAAATTAAAGCAATTTTTTGCTAATTATTTTTAGAACTACTACAAATCAACTTGAACATACTAGAATCAAATTGAAAAATAATTTTAATATAGGAAAGTAAATAATATGACTGCTGTTAAGAATGTTATTCAAAAGTGTGATATTTTTGCAGGAAGCAGACATCGCTATAGCTCCCATGACAATTACATCAGAACGTGAACGAGTGATCGACTTCAGCAAACCTTTCATGTCTTTGGGTATCAGCATCATGATTAAAAAACCAATGAAACAGAAGCCTGGTGTGTTCAGCTTCCTGAATCCTCTAAGCAAGGAAATTTGGGTGTGCGTAATCTTCTCGTACATCGGAGTGTCCATCGTTCTATTTACCGTATCCAGGTAAGCTATTTTCGTAAATTCGCTCGATAACCAATCGACTTGCTCTAGTCGATATATAAGAAACATGAAAATATATAAAAAACATTACGTTAATAGTTGAAATTTAATAAAAATATTTTTTTCATGCTGGGTAAATGAAATAATTAGGGAAGAAGGGCTAGAGTAAAAGTAAGTCGAAAATGTAGAATGAGTTTGATGTTTTCGAAGTAATCAAATAAAATTCAACTGGCGTGTCTGACCAATGCTAGCCTATACTACTTACTGCGAGAACGATGGCGAAAAAGTGTAACATACATACATGTTCCATTGATACTATTTAAAAATGTAGGATTAATGGATCTGGTTTGATGTTCCATTTTCGAGGTCATCAAATGAAATTCAACTAGTGTGTCTGATCAATTTTTGCCTATACTACTTACTGCGATCACGAGTATCCAATCGATGACGAAAAAGTGTAAGGGACATACATGTTCCATTGATTCTATTTAAAAATGTAGAATGAATGGTTCTGGTTTGATGTTTCATTTTCGAGGTAATTACATGAAATTCAGCTAGTGTGTCTGATAAATTTTTGCCTATACTACTTGCTGCGAGAACGATGCCGAAAAAGTGTAAGAGACATACATGATCCTTTGATGCTATTTAAAAATGTAGGATTAATCGTTCTGGTTTGATGTTTCATTTTCGAGATAATCAAATGAAATTCAACTAGTGTGTCTGATCAATTTTTGCCTATACTACTTACTGCGATCACGATGACGAAAAAGTGTAAAGGACATACATGTTCCATTGATCCTATTTAAAAATGTAGAATGAATGGTTCTGGTTTGATGTTCCATTTTCGAGATAATTAAATGAAATTCAGCTAGTGTGCCTGATCAATGCTTGCCCATATTACTTACTGCGAGAACGATGACGAAAACGTGCAAGGGAAATATATGTTCCATTGATCTTACTTAATATTTTCACTTCGCCTTTTTCTTCAATAAAAGAGCAGTCTGTTGCGATGAAAAATCATACCTTTCATTAGTAATTATGTAAATTCTCTATTAAAAAAAAAATGCTGAATGTGGTGAGAAGAATTTGCGAACTGGAACGTAAAAATTTATTATAGCGATTCTTACTCTTTCGCATCTTCAAAAATAGTGTCATCCATATGTGACCGCAATGTGTTAATAATTTTTTAATCCTTTTAACTTTTTTACTGAAATTTCACTCGCCCAGCTTTGTTACAAACGCATCAAATCCGCAGTCTAGTCACGATTGTAGGAAAACGAAGTTCTCGACACGAATTAGCAAATTGTTGCCTCGGCATTTCAATCTGCGCTGATCATTAGTGTGTTCACCCTCCATTCACTTACTGTTCCACCCTCACCCGCCCTCTATTCCACGATAATTGCACAACAACCGCCTCTGTTTGCTTCTTGGCGAAGTACCCACCATTACGTGTCTGCTCGCGATACTCACCACGCGTTCATTTGTCGCTCGTATTGTATCAACTTCCCGCGATAAATCATCGTCGCTTTTTTTTTTTACTTGAACTCGATTAGGCTATTTACTGTTCCCTATCTCGCGTGATTTTCTCGAATACGGTTTCGCAGGCGATCACAGGGATTAACTGTGATCTTGATAGCGACAAATAAGGGCAAGAACAGTGTCACGTGATCGTTGATTTGATGTTTACAGCGATTATCGTCGAACGCATAGTCGCCACGTGTTCCTGCGAACTTTATGATAAATCGGCGACCAAGTTTTCGCTGCTCGAAGGTCGAACACTCGATCTTCTTTTTACGATGATTAGAAACGATATGGTGAAATTGATATGGCTGTGTTCAGAACTTTAGAAACAAAGTAACTTTGATTAACGAGCTGCTGAAAACATATGAAGCTTTGATCTGATTTGAAATTCTGGCGAAATTATTCATTTCAATATTTCTTGAGGCTAGCTTCAGAAAACACAATAAAAGAATATAGAAGGAAATACAAATGTTATTCTCTGAATAGTAAATTATTAATAAAAGAAGTATATTTCTATTCAGCTCCAGAATCTATTGATTAAATTCAATTTCAATATTTCTTGAGACATGCTTTAGAAAATACAATAAATGGATATAGAAGGAAATACAACTTGTTCTCTGAATATTAAATTATTAATAAAAGAAGTACATTTCTATTCAGCTCCAGAATCTACCGATTAAATTCAATTTTAATATTTCTTGAGAGACAAGAAAATTAGAAAATACAATAAATGGATATAGAAGGAAATACAAATGTTGTTCTCTGAATATTAAATTATTAATAAAAGAAGTACATTTCTATTCAGCTCCAGAATCTACCGATTAAATTCAATTTTAATATTTCTTGAGAGAAAAGAAAATTAGAAAATACAATAAAAGAATATAGAAGGAAATAAAAATGTTGTTCTTTGAATATTAAATTCTTAATAAAAGAAGTACATTTCTATTCAGCTCCAGAATCTACCGATTAAATTCAGTTATAAAATAAATTGTCTACTTATATATATAATTGTCTGTTATGCAGGTTTTCCCCATACGAGTGGAGAGTGTTGACGCTCAGTACCGGCGGCGATTCCTCAATGTCAGGGAGGAACGATCCCACGTTACAGCATCCCCATGGGTCGCAAGGATCCCCACACATACCAACCTCCAGCATGGCGAACGATTTCAGCATCATCAACAGCCTGTGGTTCGCATTGGCCGCGTTCATGCAGCAAGGTTGCGACATATCACCCAGGTAATGATTCATTTCCATGTGTTTGGCCGCGATACTCGATAACCACATCTACCTATCTCGCCGAGGACTGTTGTAGAAGTTAATTGCCCAGATGGAATCTAAAACTGAATTATCAAGGCTTTTATTCCGCGACACATTTTCTTTATCGTTTACGACCCACTGAATTATTTCGGACACGAAACTTTTATGAAACCACAGTCGAATGTTAATGACCACGAAAATGTATTGTCGCGGTTATATTTATATTTATTCATAGATGGTGTGCAAATTAGTTGGTATGAAATGTTGAATATTTCGAGATCGTTTACTTATGAATGGATAACGTTAATTTAGAAATAAACTGTTTTATAAATATTAAAAACTCCGGGATTTTCTGTTTGAAAATAAAATCTTGCCTGACTGATAAAACACTGAATACAAAATGAATATATGTATACAATATAGGTCAATTAAATTGTACTAAATGTACACCTTACAAAATCAGTGTTTTTAATAATACATTGTCAATCTTAACTCAAGATTTACAAACTTTAATATTACTGTTTAAAAATAACAAGACCTCGCATGATTATTTTCACTCGTCGTCTGAATAAATAAATGTACACACAAGTGTCCACAAAATCATCTAGAGTAAACTGTACTATTGCTGGCACTGCAGGAGTTATTGGCCCTTTTGATTTAAACGGCAAATATTAAGAATTCCTGGTATAGAAAATCATTTTCTATTGCTTCTTCTTTATATTTCAAAGCAACGTTGTAAGTTTTCATAACAGAGTTCCATATACGACTGTTAGCAAATGTGCCAATGACTGTACTATTTGTCTCACGATTGTTATTCACTGAATATATTTTACAATAAAAGATTTATGACTCGTGAAACTGTTTGATTTTGCTGAAAAATCTCTATTAGCTTATAATAATAGAAAGTTAAGCTCGTTTAAACATTTCAAAAAAAAGATAAAAAGATATTTACTACAATTTTGGCTTAAGGTGCCAATCATTGTACAGTTTACCCTATACAGTGACACCCACAAATATTCGGACACTCTTAAAAAGACGATAACTTTTTTAATATTGTTCTATACGATTTGAACTTTTTTTGGGAAGCTGGAGCAATTAGTTTGTTACAGGATGTGAAAAAATATTTTTTCAAAAATTGCAATTGATCGGAATTGTAGAAAAAATACTAAAAGTTGCATTTTACAACTTTTTTATGTGGGCCTATATAGAAAATTTAAAAAATACGTTTTGTAGACCAATAGTACAATATTTAAAAAGTTGTCGTCTTTTTAAGTGTCCGAATATTAGTGGGAGTCACTATATGTAATTTTGTCAGTTATTCTGGTCTTCATTATTTTTTCGAATTCGAGACAAATGGAGTCCGCTATTTTGACACAATTCTGTATACCGCCACCGCGAATCCACTTCGAAAGTCGGAACAGAAAGAGTGAAATCGTGTACGAGATAGCGATCATCAGCGGAGCGTGAAGTGTTGCATCGTGCGCCGGGTGATCTGTACATGTGACAAAAACTGTTATGTATTTAACCATCTTTCCGGCTAATTATAGCCATCCACTTGTCCTGTGGCCCCCTCACTGCCGTTTTCGTTTCCGCGGTGGAGGTGAAGGGAGTAAAAGTACATAAAGGCTACGGAGTGAATGACTCCCTTTGCCTTGGGGCAGGTCAACCGTGCAGCCTGCTAATAGGATGAATTGGGCAAGATTCAAGAGGTTCGCTGTCGACGTTTAAAGCCTCCTGTGTAAACGTTCTGTAGTTCTTCGACGTCGGTAGATCGCGCCCCCACCGTTCTGAAAAGGCTACTTCTGTGTATAATTAACGACCGGGTTCGATTCAGGAAGCGGTAGAGCGCACCGAAAGTAATAAGCGTCTTCCCGGATGATGCCCCGGCTCTTTACTTGTAGACCAGACGTTCCTAATTGCGACGAACAGCGTGTGACAATTTTCAGGATTTCAGATTCCTTCCCACTATTGAAAGGGATTTATCAAATCTTGATGGGGCCAGCTGTGTTACTAGGTTGAGGATGCTTGTGCACGAATATTCGTAGAAAATTTAAAAGAATGTTTCATGTAACAATAGTTTCGAAATGCGTAATATTCGATTAATATTGGATTGACAAGACAGTAATTTCGGTTTTTCAAGGTAAAATAAAACTGAATTTCTTTATTCACGCGATGAATTTTAATCAGTAAAATATTTTCTTATTTATTTTTCTTGGCGGAAGATCATCGAACAAAAGGGGAAATATCTTATTCATTAAAGTTCATTGGTTGAATTAAAAATTGGGCTCTATTTCACCTTAAAATACCGAAATTACTCTCTTATTATTCATGATAGCTTGCCTTTTTTAACGAAATTTGCATGGGGCTGATTTTTAAGGGTAGATTATTTTCTTCTCTTTATCAGGATTCTTTTTTCTTTCCATTTTCTGTTTATCAGAAAAATCTGAACGTGTACACTAAATTTTCAAAAATTCACCAGAGTCAATACAGTGTATAGACGTTGTCCCCGAAGGGTTGAAAATCGGACCATCTAGCTGAAGTATTAAAAAATATGCAAACTAGTAAACCATCGACATTCTACTGATCAGAAATTATCCGGAAGGTTTAAACATTTCCGCCGGTTCGGAAAGAACCCGAAGAATAGAGAAGAAGGATAGAACCTGAACTCGTTCGGTGTGTCCTTCGACGCAGGATCGCGATCGCCACCCGTTAGATAGTGGCACAATGATAACCTTTAAGAGTGTAATTTACGAGGCACGGTCCGTCGGAGGGGTTAAGTTACACAATAATTACTGTTGCAAATTCCATCGGGCAAATTACAACTGCGTGGCCGGTAAACGGCGATTATAACCGCGGGGCCAGAATTATCACAATATAATCGGATTACGTTCCGTAGTCTCGTGCTGGATGTAATTTAAAGCGGTCTACGTAATCGGCGACGCGATTAGGCCGCCGGCTATTCGAGGGCGGCTCATTTGAATGAGCGTGTCGTTCGAGCCACGGCGAAAATTCCATTAGCGACATGCGCCACGCCACGGCGAGGCCCTTACGTTTCCTGTTCTGCCCTGCTCGATCCTTTTTCCACCCCCGAGTCGTTTTATATCGGTCTTCCCACGCATCGGGTATCGATCAGCAACCAGGATCACGGGAACAATACACGGGTCCGTGCCGGTCTTAATGCGAGGTCTCTGTCTGCTTTGCATAAACGTCAATGCCGGGCGGTTTCTCTACGCTCCTTTTTTTCTACGACCGTTTCGCAGTCGTCGAAAGAAACCCTCCGGTAAGTCACGTTTCTCCCCGGACAATTTTCCACGGCCCGGATTCAGGTGTACGATGATATATGGACGAATGTTTTATGAGCAGCTCGACAAGCGAACCTGTAAGGCACAAAAAAAGACACGTCTCTTCGCGTTTTCCAGATGATATCGGAAGAACATTTTAGCAGATCAATTATTTCTATTGTACACGTAGCGCTGTTTGTAATTCATGCTATTATATTGATGCTATTGTAATTCATGAATTAAATTTGTAACAGCAGATACAAAGCAATATAATTAAATCGTAACCTAGTTCAATTAACACTAAACCACCGTTGGTCAAATGACCGGTTTCAGATTTTTCATTTTATAATTATTGAAATTATGAAGTTGCATACATGGAAATTGATTTGTTACGAGCCAGGGCCGTGAAGTAGCACGAGTGGCCGGCGAAGAGTTATTACCCTAGGATTAAGGTTTTAACTTGTTAGTAACAGTGCAGACGAACCTGATGCGTAACCAGGGAGCTGCTAGGTAGCGGACGAATCTGATGCGATAATCAGGGAGCCACCAAGGATAATAGGTGATACTTGTGTTGGATTAGAGTGCAGACGAACCTGATGCGTAACTAGGGAGCTGCTAGCTAGCGGACGAACCTGATGCGATAATCAGGGAGCCACCAAGGATAGTTAGTGGGCCTCGTAACTAGTATAATCTAATTGATACAATCCGAGCGGTAAGATTGTATCGTGTGGGAACGTTCAATTATTAGATTAGGATTGTGGAACGACGATTAAGGGTTTAGTGAATTGGTACGAAGTTATCTTTAAATACCAATATATTCAAAATAAAAGAATGGTTTACATGTGTGTAAATGTCGCGAATGAAATGGATAAAGTTTAGTGTAAACAGTTATTACCTAACTAGAAGTGCTCGGTTGTGACGCACTGGCAATGCGGGGGTCTCGAAAACAACTTTAGAAAAGCCTAATAGATTTTATACCGTTATATACTATACGGTTATATTTGATACGAAGGGGAACTTTAGCCCGATCTCATTGGAAGATCGAGCTAAAGATCACGAGAGTAAAAATGCAAGGGTTTATATATCCCTAGAATGAATGGAACACGTTGTCCATTATCTATATCACTTAGGGCCAGACTCTCATTTTTTGTCAGTTCCAATTAAATCGGGCCCGAACTCGTCTTCGTTAAAAGGGGTCAACTATGATATGAAAGGTTATCTGTGATATGAAATTATTTACGATGCAAGAGGCGCTTATTAGGGCGCTTATCTAGGGCGCTTCCTTCCAGAGACGATCCTGAACAGATTCCTGTGAAGAATTCAGTGGGAAACTGTTCTCCATCCGTCACAGATTCGATAAATTTTTTCGTCCAAGCACATAAATAAAGCCTTGTCAATTTTAAATAATATGCTAAATAATATGTTAAATGATTTAGTGATAAATAATATGAAGTAGACAGTAAATAATATGAGTCAGTTGAGTAACTCAACTGCAAAGAGTTTTCCAGAAAAGGGTGAACAAGATGTTCGTATTTTCGCGGGCGTTTCGCGGTCTCGAACGGCTAGGAACTGGGTCTCTCAATTAATTTACATTTCGCCGTATCCGCTATGCCACCCCATCGCGGTAGCCTCCTTGATTAATGGTTTAAATATTCGAGGTGCGGCGATATGAATTGTAAATTTCGTAGAACCTTCTGTCCCCAACGTCCACCGTTCCTCCCCACCGCCATTTTGCTTCCTGGACTCCCTGTCCTATGGTGCCTTACAGACCTAAACTTTCGGTATTAAATATTGCTATACATACATATATAAAATAATCATAGTTTAAATATAGGCAATTTTTGAGAATTTTTTGAAATTCGAATTATTTTTTGTGCATCCACTGTACTTCGACCATATTCTATTAACACATTAATCCATTGCCGTATTCGTCACGAAGATTTTAACAAAGCTTGACAAATATGATTGTTATGCCTTCCTTTTTAGATGAAATAAAATTTAATTCATATTTAAGCATTAAAATAATTGTAGCCATATAAAATATTAATAAATTTTCTTTACTCTTCTACGACATTTTTGGAGATAAAGACGTTCGAATCACTGTAACTGTAATGGAAATAGCACGGCAATGGGTTAATTACAATTAACTAATATAATTATAATAATTGTCTATCTTCGTCTTGTGAATTTTCCATATCTGTAATTACTTTATTCGACAGATCAATATCAGGACGAATAGTGGGCAGCGTCTGGTGGTTCTTCACTCTAATACTGATCTCTTCGTACACCGCAAACTTGGCTGCGTTTCTAACTGTGGAAAGAATGGTAGCGCCAATCAATTCGCCGGAAGACCTGGCATCGCAGACGGAAGTACAATACGGCACGTTGTCTCACGGATCTACTTGGGACTTTTTTCGCGTGAGTGATGACCACGGACAAGTTGTGGAAACTTAGGACACTGATAAATGATTACCGCTAAACCTATTGTGCATTCGAAGCAATTGTATGCACTGCTTTCTTTCATATGCTTAAATAAAAAAATTTATTCAATCATTTCTCATGAAAATCTTATGACAGCGTTTGTCTACTTGGTTCAATATCGGATCTCAAGTGTAATATTATTGCATTTCGTAAAATTTTTATTCAATTCCTCATCTAAAAATTGTTACTTTGAAACTTCTTACTTTTTTTAATGATCTCATTAAGCTGATAGTAATACACTGATGTCCTTAAATCTTTTCAACGTGTCCACTGCTTTATATTGTACGTACCCATTTTTGTCATAAATGCGTAAAATCCGCAGTCTACTCATTATCATTTCCACATTAAATGGCACGATTGTAAATTAAGAAATCCAAAACGGATCGTTCGTAGTGTGGTAGGTTTAGCGTTAAACAATTTTCTGTAAAACGAACAATCAGATCGTAAATGCAATGTTCATGCTTCGATTTGCAGAAATCGCAAATCAACCTCTACAGTAAAATGTGGGAGTTTATGAACTCTCGGAAACACGTGTTCGTCAAAACATACGACGAAGGTATACGAAGAGTGAGGACCAGTAAAGGGAAGTATGCTCTTCTGATAGAGAGCCCTAAGAATGAGTACATAAACGAGAGAGAACCCTGTGACACGATGAAAGTGGGCAGGAATCTTGATGCGAAGGGTTTCGGCGTGGCTACGCCATTGGGATCTCCCCTGAGGTAAGAATAGATTTATACAAGGTGGCCTGTATAATTAATTATTGGTATGATTCACGTTATTGACGTACTTCTGAATTTTTACTTTTTTACTTTTTCACTGGAATTCATTGGCGTTCGCAATTTTATAGAGACCCAATAAACCTAGCAGTGTTGTCGCTGAAGGAAAACGGCGAATTAACGAAGCTGGTGAACCGATGGTGGTACGACAGAACCGAATGCAGGCATGGCGACAAACAGGATGCCTCCAGAAACGAATTGTCCTTGAGCAATGTGGCAGGGATATTCTACATTCTCATTGGAGGCCTTCTCTTAGCGTTGGCTGTCGCTTTACTCGAGTTCTGTTACAAATCTCACGCGGAAGCTACCAGAGCGAAGGTACGCATTAATCAATTAGCACGTTTCGGTTATAAACAACACTTTACTTAAAATCGCCACGTTACGTAGTGAAAAATAAACAAATTTTAATGTCGACTTAGCTGCGGATTCGATGCATTCACGACAAAAATTAATTGATCGAATGCAGACCAGCAAAAATATTTAAAGAATTTAAAAATGCTGTTGTATCTTTTCCAGCTCATTAAAATTAAGACAAAAGCTAAATGCATACGATTTTTAAAATCATTTTGAAAAAAACATTTTCGAGACCGCAGTCGAAGTATGATTATTGACTAAAGTAATACAAAAATATTTTTTGTTTGCAAGTTAACACGTTCTGTACGTACAAACGTGAAACAAGTCTACGTATAAAACATTATATCCTTCAACAAAATTAGTAATACACGGTTTAAAGAAATAATTACCAACGCAAGAGGTTAATCGACTTTTCTAAGAGCTGAATGTATAATAAAAGAGAAACTTGTTACGCTCTATCAATTCCCAAAAAGTTTGTTAAATCGCTATGAAAATTTCTGTCTGGACAATTTCTTGATAAATGTTCGAAGGTTGGTTTTAAAAGAATCTTTGGTTTTGAAAGACAATTAGAGAATGGCCGGTAAGTAAAGTGTTTAAAATCCAACAGGATAATTGACTTTCTGCTGCAGCAATAAACATTCGGTCTTGCAGATACCTTTGTCAGACGCGATGAAGGCGAAAGCCCGACTGACGATCGGCGGTGGTCGAGATTTCGACAATGGCCGGGTAAGTGACGGGGATCATTAGAATTTCGTTGGGACATGTTGAGAACGCACGCGAACGCCGCGTCTAGAGTGCGTGTTCATAGGATCATGTTGGCGACGGATGAGCGACGCGATGGTTGAATCAAATATTCCGTCTCGTTGAACCGATAAAAGCGGTTGAAACATGCATTCACTTGGCGTGCTCTGTTCTTCCGAGGCAGAAAAACGCATAAACGGCCCCCTCCCCCTTCCCCCATACATTTCTACCGTTCGCTTCTCCGAAGCCAACGATCTCGATGTATCGTGTAACATAGAACCGTAAACGGAGACCAAGGGTGCATTATACATACCGTGTAATACAGAGCCTATACATACAAATATAGATGTATATACAATACGTATACATAGAAGCATACAATAGAGTACGTATAGCATGCAGTTAGCAGAGTGTAAGCAGTCGAATACATTGTAAATGGAAGACGATCGAGAATTTCGTGCTAGGATGGGGTTCTCGACGGCACGATCAATCGAGGAACGATCATCGATCGTTGTTCATAGATCGTGTGTGCATAGATACGAATACAGAGAGTATACAAACATATGCGGGGTGAGTTGTCCGACATTTATACGTCCTCGTTCTCTTCAACCCTATCGTGACAATGATAATCGCTATCCTTTTAAACCAATCAGCTTGAAACTAAAAGTATATTAAATACAGCCGGAAATCGTAGTACAGACGGGCAGGGGATGATTCTACATAAAAGAGTAAGAAAAAAATTCGGTATAACATTTTTTTATCCGAAGCTTCATTTTCGAGAAAATCGAGTTTGAAAATGCAGCGAATACACGTGCTGTTGCATAGGAATCGTCTGACCCGTCTGATCATGATCAACCAATTCTACTTCCTGCATAGACTAGAGCACGCGAACCTGGCGGAACTTTAAACTCGATTTTCTCGGAAACGAAGCGTCAAACGAAAGAAAATGTTGTTCCTTTTTTTCGACTTATTTTTGCATTTAGAATCGCCCCTTGCCCGGTTGTACTACGATTTCCCCTGTATTAATGTTGTTAATTTCGATCAAATTGAAATAAAATTGTGTTATCAATACTTGGGCTAATTCAAATATACAATAAATATAAATTTTCTGTCTCAACCACAAAATTATTAACAACGAAGTTTTCTAATCATTATAGCAATAAAAATTAAAAACTTTCTGAAATACTAGTCTAATATTGGAGTTTGCAAAGAATGAATAATTTTGTTAAAAATTACAGTGGATTACGGCTCTGGACATGACCTTGAGAAAAAATCTTTTCCTGTATAAACAACAGTCCCTCGGATGCAAACATTCCATACCCTAAACATTTCCTCATTAAAAAATAATGAGGATATTTCAGTTTTAAATGTCTGATGACTCACTCTATGTGCAGAGTGTCAACGAACGGGTTGGTGCAATCCCGAAATAGGTGACCTTGGACAAACGTCAACTTGAAAACAATCATTAATGTGATTATGTTTGTTATGACTCATTATCGTGTGGATTCACTCGTTTTCGACTTGCACTAACGGGATCCTCCTTCACAATGAAATACGAATTCGTAATGTTTGTTGCAACGTAAAATAACAAAGTCATAAACTTATCGAGTCCTAATCTAAATATTATGCTTTGCATTTCATTGTGCAAGAGGGTCCGGATTGCTGACACTCTATATGTTTATTTACGATAGATATACATATATACATAAATGCGTGCGATGTGCGGCTGGCTGGATGTGTTGCGCTATTTTCTATCTCCATCTATCAAACCTCTTCTATCTATCCTTCTCTCTACATCTATCTATCTCTTTGTACTCGATGGATGCAGGAGACGTATTTGCTCGTTCGCGCGGTTTTTTTCTACTTTTATTTTTGTCTCTAGTGGTACGGACTGCAGAGTTAGACGGAGGATGCATGCGCCTTTCCCGGGACCATAAGTGAGTACTCTCGTCCTTAATTTAAATTCCCACTTTCTGTATTTATTCGTTCGGTATGATTCTTTATCTCCCCCGCTTCTTGTGTACATGGCTTAAAGTAGCGTTCCTTCACACCATACATACATAGACACACACTCACATGCACCAGAACTTCTTCCTAGGTTTCTACAATGCGGAAGGACGTCGGCTGACAATGCCATTTCAGACATTTCTGTACTAGAACCACCTTCTAGGAGGCCCACGATTGGTTAACACATGTCCGACCACGTGACTATACAATTAGTCATTTGATCGCCAATCGACAAAACCAAATAACTAATATTAGTAATGTCAGTCATGCGTGATAACTAGACTGCGGATCTTTATGCAAATATGGCTTTCGAAAATTTTCAAAAAATGCTAGGATATAAAAGACGACAGAATTTAGTACTATTTTGATTTGTTTCAGATCTGGAAAGGCTACTACCATGGAAAATAAGAACTCATTTGATTTGAATTTCTTAAAATTCGTTTACAAAAATTGCAGATTGCATAAACATCCGCAGTCTAGTGATAACATAACTAATATTAGTCACATTAGTCATTTGTGTCTTGCAGTAAATAAATGACTAGTTTCTATAAATTGGAACGAGTGAAAATAATCGATCAACGTTTACGAAAGATGATCATGTAATTTATTATAATATGTAAGAATGAACAGAAAATGAACAATGAAGAATACCGATCATCATCCACGTGTCCCTCCTGCTCTTTGATCCTTCTTCCACATCAAAATATTTAATTATTCATAGAGACAAGCTTCTTAGAGCAACGAGCCTTGGCTAGAGAAATGAGCATGGCTTAATTAAGACATTCTAGCGGTCCATGTAACCGAGGTATGGTTTGTGGAATCGCATGTCGCTTTTAAAAATAGTGCTTGTACATTACAGAATGCGAAACAGAATTATTTTCACTGTATTCTTCCACAATGAAAGACTCAACGCCTTCTCATTCGTCTCTTCTGTCTTCAGAAACTGATATCAAGTATTTTATGCACCTCTCTGTCATTAAGTTTACGGCCGCAATTGAATTTCTAATCATTCGGTCGTGTTTTTACCGACTGGAAACTAAATTATACTTAATTCATTAAAACTACTCGAAAAGCACATAGAGGCACGATTACTTCTTACTCTATTCTTCTATAATATGTACGACTATGTTATTAATTCCTTCCATCGTTACACATTCTCTTCACATAGCAAAGACTATCGCATCGAAAATTGAACGATTAACAAAAACAATATTTTTTTCAAGATTAATATTAATCTGAGATCTACACTTCAGCATTGACAATAAGAATAAATTTTTCGAAATAGTTGTATTACAAAATTTTATTCTGAACCTAAAAAAAGCTGTAAAGGGACGCGCAGAATTATAGCATAGCATTAAAAAATTTTTCTAAGGATAGATTCATTTTAAATACAACAAAAACTTATATGTCCTAAATTGATTTTGCAATGAAAAACTGTTTTTACTCAAGAAAAGATATTGGAAACATTTCCGAGTAACAAGAAATTAGGTACCATCAAACCCAAATGTCTACTTATTCATCTCCGGTCTACTACAGCCTGTTTTCCGAAGGAAGGTACCTAACTTACACTGGTAGTCATAGTAACTACCCATTCCAACGAACTTACTCAACTTATTATTCTGGACTGTCAGTGTACTTCAAGTGTCTTCTTTCAAAGAATGGACCACAATAGTAGAGATTACTGTCTAACTCCAATTTACTTCAGAAAGTCCATTAGGTTGGCCCTACATCATCAGCACTACAACTTTGCATAAATACCCATCGAAACGTCACTCACAACAAAACTAATCGCACACAAACTAGGTCCTACTTATCACACACCGAGTCTTCAACAGAGATGCCAGTAAATTCGAAATAGGGTCCGGCAGTACAAAACAGATCTCTCCATATACTATATACGAATGTCCCAAAAATGTTGTACTTGAAAGGGGTGATTCTTGAGTTCATTTGAAGTAACTTTTTCCTTTACGAAAATGCTGTGCGCGGCTTTGTTGAGGAGATATTAACGAATAAACACAGAACCAATCAGAGTGGGCGTGGTACGTTGAAAGTGGGCGTGGTCAGTTGACATTGGGCGTGGCCAGTTGACATTGGTCGTGGCCAGTTGACATTGGGCGTGGCAAGTTGACATTGGCCGCGTCGAGATCTGCCCACTAAGGCCGTGCACTGATTAGACCGTGGATTTCGTTAATAACTCGTTGAAAAAGCTTCAACTGTTTACTTTTTGTCATCGGTTCGGATAATAGAATTTCTGCTAAATCGTGAATTAAACAAGCAAATTTGCTACGAATTATGTCATATTTGGACTCATTTCAATCAGAAAAATATTACAAGTATGTTGATCCACAAGAAAAAAGGTTTTGATCAAAATGATCGAGCTTTTGGATCCCTGAAGGAATGCAGAGATCGAAAGTCACCGAGCATTTCAAAACTGTATGTTATTCTAAACAGTCAAGTTTATGCAATAATGCAATAATTTATGCAAGTTTATGCAATAATTATAAACAGTCTAAGTGTTTGGACTCATTTCAATCAGAAAAATATTACAAGTATGTTGGTCAAAGTTCCATAAGAAAAGAAGTTTTGATCGATGATTGAGCTTTTGGATTCCTGAAGGGATGCAGAGGGGATGCAATGTAATCCACCGAGCATTTAAAACCCGTATGTTATTCTAAACAGTCACATTTGGAATAACATACGGTTTTTAAGATGATGATATAAGCACCAATAATTATAAACAGTCTAATTGACGATGAAGGGGAGCATTTTGTAGAAGCTCGCCAAGGTATGACCTGTATGCAATAAACCTTCCGGTGACGGGGATAAATTGTTCACAACTATCGTGCACATCTTTGGTATACATATATAGAGGCGTCACTGTATAGGTCGGTTTCCCTTGAAATCCGTAACTGCCGGTCCCTAAGCGACAATTTTGTCGTTACCCGTGGCATCGCTGGTCACTGATCAGATCAAGCAGAGTCCCGGCGGCTAACCGCAACCACCGTTGAATTTCTAGTACTACGCACCGGCAAACGCGATTGGCAATACCGAGGGCGACCAGGTACACAGCAATACGCATACCCAGGTGTAAATTACCTGGATTCGCCAGGCGACTCGCCTGCCATCTCCCTGCCCACGCCGCCGCCACCGCCTGCGATGGCAGCATTGCCACCACCGCCACCGCCACCCAGAAGACCGCGAAGGAGCGTCACCTTCGCGGAATCGCCGCCGAAGAGCCCGAAGAGGATCAAGTTCTCGCCGTTCCAGCGTCGGCCGAGCAACATGATGCTCGACATCGCGGTGCCATGGACACCGGCGTCACCTCGGGTCTGGACCGGCCGTATCGGCGACAACAAGCCGGAATACGTAATTTAAAAGACACCGCACGAAACCATAGCAACCTCCGTTCCGGTTGGAGTTCGCCGAGGGAGCGTCCTCTCTCTCTCTCTCTCTCTCTCTCTCCACGAGCAACCGGCGATCCTCGATCCGCAACCCTGAACACCGCGTTTGCCGATAGTCGAATCTCCGCGACTTGCCGTTTTCTCGACGCTTCCGGTGCTCCTCGAGGCTTGCAAGTCACATTCGAACGCGGACTCGTCGATTAACTTCGGATCTGACCTGATATTTCAAAATAGTCGTGGATCATCAGAACTTTTTTAACACTTTCGATATGAAAATGTTGTACTTCTTTAAAAGGAGAGGTTCCTGACTTCATTTGAAGTAACTTTTTCCTTTACGAAATGTTCTACGTGGCTTCGTTAACGAGTTATCAAGGAAAAACACTGATCAATCAGAGCGCGCCTACTGTGAGCGGACCCCGATTCGGCCAATGCCAACGCCGCGCTTAAACCTGCCCCGCCCTCAGCACTAGTCGCACTACTCCAATTGGGCCGTGTTTTTCGTGAATTACTCCGCAACGAAGCCACGGAGAACATTTTCGTAAAGGAAAAAGTTGTTTCAAATAACCTGAAGAATCGCCCTTTCGAAATACAACATTTTTGGGTCACTCTGTAGAACGATCACTTCGCAAGCTTGAGACCAGTTTTAGAAAACAAATACTGTTATATTAAGTTGATTACAAACACAATAGTATTTGAATGAATAGTTTTTCAATATTCTTTCTTTCAAGCGATTCACTTAAAAATATTTCTGATAAAGGAATGTGCGAAATTTCTAGTTCCAGTTGATAAATAATTACTCTATAAAATCCAGTATGGACACTATAGATGATATCGAGATTTTATAACATCGAATGATCATCAAATGACAATCTTTCTCCCCACTCCGCACTAATTTTGATAACGTCATTTCCCCGTAAGAATAATACTCGAACAGCAAGAAATATTCCATCTAATTCGAAGTTTGGCGGGTTCTCGAAACGACTCGAGTGATTCGAAGTTCGAATGTGTCTACAGCGTGGCGAGCGAAAGCAGAATCAAACGAGGAGAAATCAAAGAAGAGATTCCGTTGTTTCGCAAAAGTTCCTCCGTGTTCGAGTCGTGCTTGCGCGCGTGCGAGAAATAGAATGGTTGACAAGGTGTGTCGGGCCCAAGCACGACTCCGTGAATAATCGAGTCTTTGTTTAATTGGACGAGTAATTTTCGGAAGCTGGAGGCCCGAGAATTCGTTCGGGCACATAGAGACAGAGAACCGTGTCACGGCTGATTAGCGAGGGCCGTGTTGGCCCGTTGCGATCTATGGATCGACGGTCCTCGCTATCAGTCGGATTTGTACATTGTATATAATCGTAATCAAACGAGACGAATCAAAAGCAGACGTAATACAGTCGACGAAACCGGTCGCGACATTCGATAGTAGAATCCGATGGTCCTGGGGTAGGTGCATGTGCAACCAGCAGCTCGAACGACATACTATTACTGCCATTTTCCGTGAGAACGAATTCACCCGTACTGCACCAGGCACAGTCACACGAACACACAGTACACGAACAGTTACACGCACCTAAACGAACACACAGACGTACATATATATATAATGAGGGAAGTACACGTCGGCCGGAAGCGATTCTATAGAAAGAATTACGAAGACACAGGGAATGATGAAGAGATTCCGATTTGGGGAACATGTGCAAGAAGGTTGGGCACTGATTGGTACTTTTATTCCGACTAATTCATTGTTACGATTAAATAGATTAACCCTTCGCAGTCGGAGCAATTTTAACTTGAAAATTAAACATTTCTTCCGACCTAGAATAATTGTATATGATTTTGTTTCATTTTATGGATATGAAATTGATACATACCTCATACGATATACTTATGAACAGATTAACTTACTTTGGCTTGAAAATTAAACGTCTCTTTCGACCTAGACTAGTTCCATTGTATATGATTTCTTTTTAATTTTATGGATATGAAATTTATATAGCACCTCATACGATACGATAAATGCGTAGTAATTGATTAGATACCAGCATATTTAATAATGTAAACAATATTGCGAATAATGGTACAGCAATTTGCTGCTAAGGGTTAAACGATTTAATCGACACATGAAGTTGTCAATGTCGATCGAATTGGATGGGAGGAAGAATGAAATTAATTGTTAAGAAAATTTGATCCACACTCACTTTTGTAATTTTATCGTGGACCGTTCCGATTGCTGATCATGAGCGAAATCAAAAGCGATGCCGAAGACTTTTGAAAAAACACGCGCAAGATGTTAATTGGAATATCAGACGGATGATTGAAATTCAGACACATTTGAATCATTAATAGCTATCAACATCATTAACGATTGGATCGTTAATGAAATTAGTGCCCAATACTGTGCACTGATTGCGGACATAAGCTCGAGCCGAAGGGAAGTGGTCGGTCGTGACGTGAACACTACTATTAACGATTACCATTATTCTGATTACTATTACGGCTAGGTTTTATTATGGAATCACGGTTCGTTATGATGATCGTTGTACACCGGTGCAATTATGTTTGTCGAAATCTCGTGAAAATGGAACCTCGTCGCGCGAGAGGTGAGCAAATGGAAACCCCTGCACACTGGAGCCGCGATACATTTTTTAACTGACAATGGTGTGTGATCACATCGATGCGAGAGTACTGCGTGTGTGATAAATAATACATATATATATAAATATATATATACAAGATATAAATATAAATATACATACGTATAGACGTTTATCGAAAGATGTACGATGTGAAAGTTGAGTGCTGGATGTTTGAGGAACACGTGAGCATAGATTAACCGTGTAAACGTATTAATTAAGTACCTATCACTGCCAGTTCGCGCCGATCCGATTATCCGAAAACCGAGAGAGGGCGAAGGAACTCCGTTTTCCCTGTCAGTAGTACGACACCACACTTTTTACACTTTGCTGTTCTATGGGTCTCCCTTTATGTGTCGTCGGATCGCCGTGATCTGGCTCGATGAATAACGTGTACGGCCAAGATTTTTCGTGCCAAAGACGATATCTCTCTCTCTCTCTCAGTCTCTCTCACTCTCTCTCTCTCTCTCTCTCTCTCTCTTGATGATAACATCCGATGCTACGTCACGTCCGATAATAGCGTCGCTTCCGTGGCGAACGAGATTAGGCGACCGCGATATTTGAGAAAGGAACGGGCGAACGGTTTTTTTGCACTTTGGATATACATACATATTGAGGTCCTGTCGAAGGGTTGGTTCGACGATCAGTCGCGAGTGCCGTCGTATGGATGACACGAGATCGAGCAGATTGGACATCCTGTCGAGTATGGAAAGTATATGCAAGTCTTTAATAAATATGTAACAGGAGAAGCAACTGGGTGTACGTGATATTCATTCAAGACTCCTATTTGTTGTTACTTTTATTTTCGTTATCGAGGTTCGTTCAGAGAAGATGAGATTTTATGGTGTGACGAGGAACATGTGTTCAGAAAATGTACATTTTTCTAGCCAATCTTTATATGCGCAGGATGGCGCATAATAATACTAACAATAAGTACAGTACTGCCTGCTTAATGTTTGATTTCGTGGTGTTTCTGTGTATCTCCGAGACAAAACTGAGAAATATTAAATGCAAGAAATATTGTTAATTATTATCTTAAATTAACTCTGGTTTCCCTTCAACTCACGTATAAATCTTTCGCCTTTTACTAAAGATTTCCGTGGAGGGGAGCAATTGATGAGTCTAATTTCACTATTATCTTAAATTATTTTGTCATTTATCTATCATTTCAGATTATGACGAAGCTATAGATTTCAATAAACTTTTTCTTCAATAGTTAAGATATTTTAAATACTTATAAGATCTTACACACTTCTAGATGATAGAATTTTATAAATAACGTTAAAGTAACTAGCCGATGTTTATTTTATTTTTGTTCGAAATTTACGGTCTTGATAGCTGAATACATTTTTTACAAACTCGTATTATTTACAGATAAACATTTTAGAAATAAATTTACTGTCCCATACTGTAATAAAAATTTTATCATTCTGAATAGTATACACAAGTTTTTCTATGTATAAGATAGTGTTCATTTTAGACGTTAGCATAAGCCACTTGAATTTTCGAATGACGAATAACAAAATGAAGTGAAATAATCATTCTATTATTTACACTACTTGCCCAGACAATAATATGTCTCTGAAAATGATTAAATACAAGTAAAATTGTTGAATACCATCAACCACAGAATAACAAACGCGACATTCTATTAGATTAACGAAATAATAACGAAATTAAGAAAGTTATGAAATAATAATTAGATAATACAGTTACAACAAAAAAGTAGAGAAATGTCTGAATAAATTTTCTAATGGAATGATACGTAAGATCGAGATGAACAAGGATTTCAAAATTTATTTCATTAATTTTCCGTTTCTATTATGATCTACGATCTATTCATAATTCATAATTTATATTCATAATTTATATTAATTTCATGCTCCCAAAAAATCGGTGTCTAATCCGAATGTTTAAACAATACTCTACATTGACTCAGCACTGGCGACATTTTGTTGCATACTAAAATTAATAAAACCCACAAACACTTGCATAAAGCGGATGAAATACCATCGAAAATCGGAGACCGTCGTAGCATCGATCGCGTCTATGAGAGAAGGAATCGCAGAGTTAAATTGCATGTTGCGACGTATAAAACTATTTTTATGGGATATACTATCTAGTCGTTTGATTAGACCTCAGTTCACGTGTTTGTTTGCCGAAGGAACTGCCAATACCGATTACCAAGAATCACGCCAATTACCTGATAACAACCCAAACGTAGATGTGTCTTTAGTTTTGTGCACGATCTCTCCGATCGTTCCGAAATTTCAGTAGTAGATTGAACGGGGGTAGAGAGGGAAGGGTGGTTAATTGAAACAAGCCGATAGAAGTTTTATACGTGGCAGCGATGAGACCTATCATATCGCCAGATTTCTCTTATTACGACTAATTGTTATCTATCACCGGTTACTAACGATAGATAATGCATATTATCGGGTATTAAGTCGTTAAAGACATGGTAAAACAATACGCATGATGCGTACTACTAACCGCATTCTCCAGAAAAAAGAAGTTCGATTCATCCAGATCGAAGGATCGCACGTTCTCACGAATGCGTTCGCCCGAAGCGCGATCCACTGGAATAGATCTACCAACAAGTAATCAATTATTTTTTATTCGACAGATCAACAATATATAGTTTATTTTCAATTATAACTAGACTCTCGCATGCATTCATAACAAAAATGAGTAATTTAGAAGATACTTTAGAAGAAAAAATTTTAAAATATTATACTATTTTGGAACTATTAAACACATTAAGAAAGAAAATTAATTTCGTTCCAGTTTGTTGCAATTCAGAAAATTTCCAGATTTTATAAAAATCCGCTGTCTATATAATTGTGGGGGATATAATAAAAAAGATGGTTGGTTATTCATTGGTACGTCTAATGTATGGCGTGTTCAACTTTCACACGTGACCGAGGAACGAGACTCGACAATCTCGACCGAAACAGAGATCGAAGCGACGAAGCCCGAATTTTTGTTCAAGTCTCACGCCAAAAGTGTTGAAATGCGACGGCATCTTTGTTCCCCACTGTCGTTGTTGTTAACGTTTCCATGTTGATGTTCGTTGTGACTTTTTTCTATCCTCGAATTATCCGACGACGAACGAGTCAGCTCACGTCTGAGATAAATGAAAAGAAAACTATAGGTGTGTGCGGGCAACCGAGATTTCGGGCCGCAATCCCGAACGTTTTTACTCGAAATTATAGTTGAATCGGGTTGAAAATCCAAAAAATTTGTAATCACATTACAATTTTACATTTTAAATTTTCGGGAACCCGGGGTTTATAAACTTTTAGGATCACGACCCGACCCGAGAGAGGTACCCGAACTTTTTAAATTTAAAAATTCGAAAAATTTGTAATCACATTATAATTTTTCACATTAAATTTTCGGGTACCCGAGCTTTATGAACTATCGGGATGCTGGCTCAAACTGACCCAAGGTACCCGAAGTCTATAAACTTGAAAATCCGAAAAATTTGTAATCATATTAAAATTTTGCATTCTAAATTTTTGGGTACCCGAGTTTTATAAACTTTTGGAATCCCGGCCCGACCCGACCCGACCCGACCCGACCCGACCCGGCCCGACCCGACCCGACGTACCCGAACTTTTTAAATTTAAAAATTCGAAAGTTTTGTAATCACATTATACTTTTGCATTTAAAATTTTCGGGTACTTGAGCTTTATGAACTATCGGGATGCTGACCCGACCCAACCCAAGGTACCCAAAGCTTGTAAACTTGAAAATTCGAAAAATTTGTAATCATATTACAATTTTGCATTTTAAATTTTTGGGTACCCGAGCTTTATAAACTTTTGGGATCCTGGCCCGACTCGACCCGACCCGAGAGAGAAGTACCCGAAGTTTTTAAATTTAAAAATTCGAAAGATTTGTAATCACATTATAATTTTGCACTTAAAATTTTCGAGTACCCGAGCTTTATAAACTTTCGGAATGCCGATCCGACCCGATCCAAGGTACCCGAACTTTTTAAATTTAAAAATTCGAAAAATTTGTAATCACATTATAATTTTGCATTTAAAATTTTCGAGTACCCGAGCTTTATAAACTTTCGGAATGCCGACTCGACCCGAGCAAACGTACCCGAAGTTTATAAACTTGAAAATCCGAAAATTTGTAATCATATTACAATTTTGCATTCTCAATTTTCGGGTACCCGAGTTTTATAAACTTTCGGGATGCCGACTCGACCCGACCCAACGTACCCGAAGTTTATAAACTTGAAAATCTGAAAAATTTGTAATCATATTAAAATTTTGCATTTTAAATTTTCGGGTACCCGAGCTTTATAAACTTTCCGGATGCCGACTCGACCCGACCCAAGGTACCCGAAGTTTATAAATTTGAAAGTCCGAAAAATTTGTAATCATATTACAATTTTGCATTCTAAGTTTTCGGGTACCCGAGGTTTATAAACTTTCGGGATCCCGGCCCGACATTTCGGTATCCGCACACTCTTAAAAATATATACATATATACGAACGATGTAACAATTCCCGCATACCGTCCCGGCGTCGTTGCGAACACAGTTCAGAAGACTGCACCCGTTCTCCATCTGTTCCGAATTAACCTCCTTCCGTTTTTTATATGTGGAAACTCATCGAAAAGAAGAACGATGTTGTGCAATCGATAATACAGCGTGTGCGTGTAAATACTCTCCATGAACGATTCCCATCACTGCGGCGATCGTACTAATAATATCAATCAAGATTTTTTAATTTTGTATAATAATAAGGAAAAGATCATCCGTGAGAGATTTGATCCGAACGAATAGTACAATTGCGGTGAAACTACAGTGGTGGTCGCAAGAAACTCGCACGACTAATATTTCTCTTTACGTCAGACAGTCATATTAAATTAGAATTATAGGACTCGAATTTGGTAAAAGACGCAGCATAAGCTCAAAGTTTCTTTCAAGCGACGATGAAGGCATACAACAATAATTCTCGTGTAGAAAAGACATTGAAATGGGGAAAGAGTTATCACTATACTGTGGATTATTGTGCACTGAAAACGGACATTAATGACACTTTCGTTTCCGTACACCTCGTAAGCAGGTAGAACGAATTATCCCTTGAATCTGGTGTTGTGTTCGATAGTCAAGGTGCATAAACGTTCACAGGCTAATCGTAACGAAACCTATTCGTCTGGAACTATTTTTTAATGTTTACATTTCTGTATCAAAACCCGTGTGTCCATCCTTTTATGCGACTTATATATATACATATATTATTACGGTTCATTCGAATGTACTTTCTCTGTATTAAGCTGTAACTGTTTTCATTATCGCTGGGCTACAGATTTTATGTATTCATGGTATATATGATTGTCTAAAGCATATTACAGTAAAAAGTTTAATAAAGTTTAACGACGTTCTCATTTTATTTGGATCCTGTCGGATATTTCAAGTACCAGATCTCTCGTTCCACAGTCTAGGTAATAATGTTCATTGTCTTTCTCTTGACCACCATTGTAGGTTCAATGTGTCGAGAATAATCGGGAATTACTAACCCTTTGTCTTGATTTCTTTCGAGATTGGGCGTGCGAGAAATGCTTCATTATTAACAATTAGATTGCGGATTTTTATGAAAAATAAAAATTGTCTGCGTTTGTTGAAAGATAAGTGTTGAAAGAAAAATGTCGTACTTCCTTAAAAGATTCCTGAGGTTATTTAAAACAACTTTTTCCTTTGCGAAAATATTCTCCGAGGCTTTGTTAACGAGTTATTAACGAAAAACACGGGCCAATCACAGCGCGTCTGCTGCGGACGAATTTCGGCTCGGCTAATGTCAGCGTCGCGCTCAGTGGGGCCTGTCTCCAAGGCGGACCCCGTCCATGGTAGCGGCGCTGTGATTGGTCCGTCTTTTTCGTTAATAACTCCTTAACGGAGCCACGGAGAACATTTTCGTAAAGGAAAAAGTTATTTCAAATGACCTCAGGAATCTCTCCTCTCAAGGAAGTACATTTTTGAGACACCCTGTATTTGCCTCACCTACGTGTTCATTCCTATTAGTATTCAAGCAACAATGTGTTAGTACATTCGCAACCAGTCAGACTCGATATCATAAGGCAAAGGGTTACAATAAAAAGATTGGGGAGTATTTACCGAGGTCCAGTGGAGTAGTCCCGTGTTAAGTCAGACACAGCGTCGAGATGCTAGTACATTAATGAAAGATTTCAGGTGAGCGAAGAAGAAGTACTCGCCCGAATAAGAAGGGGTGCGAACGAGATCACGCGAAGACAGTGGATTGATCGAACAGTGATAATCCAACAGTGAAAATTAATAATGAGAACGAACGAAAGAAAAAATTAGCGTCTTCCAGATTGCGCTTTCGCTGATCGGTGCATTAAAAGTTACGCTTCTACCTTCGATTCGAGTATCCTTCGTCATCTCCCGTACCATTCCGTGGCACGATACGATCGATTCCCTTGTAAACCGTTGTATACCAATCAAATTTGTCACAATACAGGATCGTTTATTTAAATGTACACTACCTTGTGTCTACTCAGTCATTGATCTCTGCCCCTTTTCACCCTCTAGGACTCTGCTAAGCAGATTTTATACATTTATGACAAAAATGAGTAGGTGAAACTTGAAACAGTAAAAACATTTGAGAAATTGTAAAAATATGGAAACGTTATTTTTGTTCAAGTTAAATTTACATAAGAAATAAATCTTCGTTTGGCTTTATTTCCATGCAAATTATGAATTTATGTCAAAAATTAGTAGGTGAAACTTGAAACAGTAAAACATTTAAAGAATTGTAAAAATATGGAGACGTTATCTTGAATCAAGTAAAATTATTTATATAAGAAATAAATCTTTATTTGGCTTCTATTAAGAGGGGAAATACATTTCCATTTCACTCCAGTTTGTTGCAATTCAGAAAATTTGTATTTTGCATAAAGCTGTCTAGTAATAACAGTTTATTACTAATTTTCCCTATTTGGAGGTTCAGGCATTATTAAACTGTATGAATCTATCTATCATTCAGTTTGTTAATTTATTATTCCATTCATAGGACGAGAGAAGGCAGATACATACATTGTTTATACAAGCTGCTCACGATAATCAAATCTATTATCAACCAACTGCGATGTGTCTGCCTATTAGAAACCGTCCAACCGCAGTGCGGAATCGCATGTAATGATTTATGCAGGGACTTGTCAGAAATCCTGGCGTACTTTCGTAATTTGTGTTCTGAATTGCGTACACATTATTCGCGATACATGAAGATAAATGCTGGTTTTGTATTAGATCATTCTCCCGCACCAAGGTGCACGCAATGTGTTTATAAATTTTAATCATATAAACTTCACATGGATTATCCTCATGGATCCACTAATGTTCATGTTTGTACCTCCAAATGATGATATTAAAATTATAAATTAAATTTCGGAACGTCAACTATTTCTGGGCCCATAACATGAATAATAATATTTATAATAAATATCATTCGACCAATCGCTGCAAGAAATGACATTTCGATTCACCTTGATTTATTAATTTGAAATTTAGTGACCGTGACTTGCATCTCATTATACCTGTCAATTGTTAATAAAATTCAATTTTTAATTTTTTTCCATCGGCCAGATATGCAGACTTGTGGAATCTTTCTTGTGTTAACCCCTTGGAGCTTGGGTTTATTTTCAGCGATAATATTAAAATTAATATATTGTGACGTTGCCCCTTTTCGTACGGTTTGAAGGCCGACGAATGGTCAACTCCGGGTTTTTACAGGCGCTGAGACCGGGCCGTGCGCGGCCGTGCAAGCACGGTCCACCCGGGACAAAGCGAATTTGCGGGGAGGCTCGACTAGAACGCGAAGGATATTCGTTCGGGCGCCAGGTACTCGAAAGTACCACGCGAAACGCAACAAAACGCACGACGGACGCAAACGGACGTCGAGCATCCTCGGAACGCGAACGATGGAAAAGGACGCGAACGGCCAGAGGTTCGAACACAGGAAAATAACGGGGACAGGCCTCACGGCAGGACGGATCTCGCAGGTCGAAAACAACAAGACTTAGTAGGCTCTATTTCATTTAATGAAGATCGTCGTCAGTTGATACAAGAGTGCGGCCACGTGGCCGCAATCCGGAAGCCCGCGCTCCTTGTACACTAGTGCGAGAAGATGGACGCTCGCAGAGCGCGTTAGTCAATAATACTCGCGGGAGTGCAGTAGTACGGTACAGCGTAGAATCCTCGTCGAGACGAGGTTTTCGCGAGACGCAGATGGACGGCGCTATACGAGGACCGCCGCGATAACAATGAGAGAGAGAGACGTTTTAGCCGCGCGCGATGAACAATCCGCGGTCGTACGCGCTTGAGAGGCGCGTAGGCTCCGCGCGACCGCGGGCGAAATTTACTACGATCCCTACTCGCACGCTTGATTCGAGACGAACGGCTATTCTTTCCTACGAAACACTCCCGAGGACGACTTCCGATGTCAGCACCGCGAGGATACTATCGTTCGAAAACTCAAAGCATTCTGCACCGAACGCGAGCAACGACGAATCCGAGGACGAGATGACCTCGTGTCGTCCTCGTACGAAATCTACGAGCCACCGCGAGAAACAAATTGAAGGGTCACAGTTCGACTTACCGTAACGGCTGTTCTACAATTCTCCGCTGCCGGAGTCCGCCAAACCCTCGTGAATGGGTGCTGGTCGTAATCAGAAAACCACCCGCGACGCGGAAACAACTAAGACTTTCCCTACGATATTACGCAGCGCGTTTTACGAAAACCGGTATGGCGTCTTGTCCTTACGATAGCTAGCGCGACAGTGTCCCTTCGATCCGCATCGACGAAACGCGTAGATCCTTGCTCCCCTCACTCTTGTCGCAGAGCCGAATTTCCCGGACGAGCGCGTTCCGAAACGCGACTGAAACAGTCGCTTCGAAAAGGTCCTAGGGCCCCAGACCTATCGGAACGCAACGTTAACGATCGCCCTTTGGCGAACGGGGAAGATTATTCTTCCCAGGCATGCCGTAACACCACCCTCACTGGGATCTTCAAATTGAGCGGGATGAGACGACGGCTGGGCGACGACAAGATGAGGTGTTCGTAAAAGGATCCCCTTAGCCCACGTCGTCGGCTCCGGGTTTTTCCGCCCGTGTGTCGTGGCTCCTTTTAATTTGTTCCTCGAAACGTCTCGAATTTTCTGGCCAATCGTTTGTCTCCGGCCGATCCCATGAATCGGGGCAACTCTCCGGTGCTCGTGCGAAGTGGTGGTGCTCGAGGTACGTTCCTGAAACTGGCCGTACTCGGTACGCGCGATAGATGTCATTAATCGCTAATTGTGACTCGTGGAGATTTTCCTCGTGGAGTGCTCTCGAATTCTGCGGGTGGTTTCTGATACGGTTCGATGTCGGTCCGGTCCATACGCGAAACGGTTATTTAATCTTATTCTTTGGAGAAGTAACGTCGCAATATTTGCAACGTCACAATATACAATACTAAAATATTAAACAAATTTTCACAAATCGAGATAAATGTTTCTCCTCGTCTTGAGCTAACGGAACGTCTAATAACAGTCTTATTGAATTACAAATATTGTTAGCAGGTCTATAAATATAACTTCAATGCGGCATTTTAAGAGACATTTTAAAAATTAAAGTTGTCTCTAAAATGTGACCCAGTAACATTTCCCCAAAGAGAATAAAACTGTACACGAAATTCTATATAGAACGGGCTTTGAAAACAGTATTCTACAATGTGTGCGTCAACAAAACGCCGATCCCAAAGAAACAGGGACAAGTATGTAAATATTTTTACGACGTTGTATAAATATTACGCCTAACCCTTTAACTCCGTAATTATTCTTAAAGGGGAAACTTCGTCAAGTATCGTTAACAGGGTATCTAAAAATAATCAAACGCCATGGTCGTTGAGCCACCTCGTTGGCTCCAAGCTTTCCCTTTAATGTCTTTCTAAACATTGATAAAAGTTCCAAATAAATCGAGAACGAACAACTTTAATGAAAAATATTCTCCCAACAATAAAAATGTTTTAATAACATCATTTCCCATCAAATTGCTTAACTGTTGCTAACCGTTATCTGAAACTTGTTTTTTAATGTCTTTCGATAACCGACGACAGAAATTTTTAAAAATTAATTGAAAAAATCGCAATACAAGTATTTTATCACCAGATTATTATAATCAAATATTTTATTTCGTGTTGCAGGTTGTTGGAAATATTTTATGATTCAGATTTTTTAATTAATTATCAATTAAGGCCCGATGGATAATCAAGACCCGAGGGAAATAATTAAAATGTACATTATATACCAAATTAAATTTTTTCATTTTGAAAATTTATTTTCCTTCATAATATGATCATATTTAAACGCATATTTGTTTATAATCGGGATGAGATCCTACTATTAAACTAACTTTCCGATGAACTAGAGATTTGAAACTTTAAACATAGCTCAGAACTGGATGACAATGCAATATTAACTCGCTTTCTTGTCTGTCTATTCGTCTAAAAGGCAGAAAATAATTATTTAAATAAAAAAAATTTTTAATATACCACGTTTTTGAGACGGACTAAATAGTATAAAATAATTTTTCCTAGTCCCATAGAGATTCCTGAATATACAATACAAATAGTCCTGAAAATTTGTGATTGTGAATTTTTAATGGCTATGAAAATACTTGTAAGATTTAAAATGAAAAACGTGGGGCGCAAGATAATAGTAAGGAGTGTAGAGAGTAGCTGCCGTTGAGAAAACTCACACAACAGTTCATATCATTTGCAGTGCAATAAAATTGTTAGTGACTTAGGTGAACTATTCATGCATCAATTATCTATTGCACGCGCCCCACGTTTTTCGTTTTAAATCTTCCAAGTATTTTTATAGCTATTAAAAATTCACAATCACAAATTTTCAGGACTATCTGTATGGGGCTAGGAAAAATTATTTTATACTTTTCAGTCCGCCTTAAAAACATGGCATATTAAAAATCTCTTTTTATTTAAATATTTTTTGTCAAAATAAAAATATTTTACTTTTGAAATTGAATATCCTATTGGAAGTATTATTATATTTTTCAGCCAAATAAAATCTAAAATACTAACTTTGAAATATTTATTTCGTCAAGTGTTGGCTACCTATCTTTATCGTAAAAATAGAGCCTATCAAAAAGTCGCATAAATTCTTCGATCTTCGCTTTAAGCTGTTGATAGTGGTCGAGACTGTCTGAATGTGACCGAAACAGGAGTACGAGAATCTATGGAGAGATTCGACGTTGAAACGATGAGTTGGCGTGTCCCGTCGATATGAAAGATCGAGCCAAGTTTAGATGCAGCGCTCGTGACACTGAGACGAGGGGCTCCGGGTTCTTCGAACCCTCGAGGAGACTGGGATTAAACGAAACGAATAGGCTCGGGATAGGTTCTGGCATAATGGATATATGCGAGCGATCTTGGACGATGACCATCGCGGGACTCGAAGTCGTAAAGGTTCCCGCGACATCGCGTCGCGTCGTCTATTCGCCCGCATTTGCATTCGAATTATTTCAGCCAAATGGCCGGTGATCGATGGATCCTGGCGGGCCCTTGCTATCCTGCCGGTAGCCGAGCTGCATTCGAACGAGTCGCTTCAGCCTCATTCACATGCTAACGACGAGCGCCCGGTCGATCGATGCGGACCAATCACGGGACGGGATGCCACTCCAGATGTATTATATACATCGGCTATGATGAGCTTGTCGATAAACATTAATCATGATAATTTAAACGAACTTCCTACGGAAGCCCGAGACCGCGTATCGATCCTCGGATACCTGGCAGACCCGTGTGACTGCCGCGACTGGAGCTTGTCACTCGAATTGCTCGAATTTTACCGAGTGTTTCGGCATTTCGATGCCATCTCCGATCAACCCTTTATTGTACAGGGTATATAAAAAGTAATGAACGTCCCCGTCATAGGGGCGAGTTTACACCTCTGGATCGGTGGACATTTGTAAAAGAACGCCAAAGAAAATTGTTGTGAAAGTCTGTTTTTACACCAAGACCTTCTACTCATTACGAAGAGAAAAAGTTTGAAAGGAACCATATGTCGCAAACAAATTTTTATTGAGATATAAGCTGTTAGAGTTTTTCGAAAATTTGATTGTGTGAAATTATTATCGTTTCCCTGCCCATTCGGATGATAAATTTCAAGTTGCAAAATATGAACGGAAACCACATATCCACTTTTATACATAAGAATAACGTAAAGTATAGATACTTACAAAAATTTTTAGAATCTTCTGCTCCTCCGTCGGACCCACAGCACACTGCCATTTACGCGAATGCGTCTTAACCTTCTCGCTGCTACGTGCGTAAATATACGTTTTTCAGAATCTATTCAAAAGGTATAGTTCTTATTATTTCCTTAATATTTATTCCTTTAGAATTCCTTTAGAATTCCCTAAAATTCTCTAACTCAGCAGCGAAAGGGTTAATAATCGTGAAGGGCGAAACACCACACTTCAACACAATCAGTAAACACTACGCAACACACTTTCAAAAATCGTGACAGCGAACGAGAAGAAGTTACTTCGGCCACGATCAAAATAGTTCTGCGATTGTCACCTTGGTTTTTTTCATAAAGGTGGATTTAGGTGGGGAAATGTAGCGATTGTTGATTGGCCGCGGTCAAGGAAATTCCTTTTGGTATTGTCTTCAGTCATCAAGGGCGTGATTTATGAGTTTTTGTCTGTTGGTCGCTTCGGTGGATCTGTCGCACGGGTTGTCCATCTACTGGGGTTTCAAGTTGTCGAAGCGCGATGGTTGTGAAATTAAAATCAATTGCAAAATTTGTACCGAACAGACAAACAGACAGACAAAAAAGCGAGCTAATAAAAACGTGGTAATAATCGGCCAGTTCGGAGCCCATTCGCATGCGTTTTTTGCCTGTTATAACATCCTTTTCAGGTATATCGCCCGAAGTCGGGCCTTTGGGCCCGCAGCAATAATATGAAAAAGTGGTACCCGACGGAATCCAGATGATTCTCGGAAAATGTCTCCTTGGAATCTATCTTTTGTTTTAATCGATCAGCCTCGATCGAACAGATTGTATGCTGTGAGCAGAGTCGGGCAAAAATTTTATTTAAATAAAAATTTCCGGTAAAGTGAGTTTATTCCAAGTGGGTTTTAAAAACCCATTTCATTCGAGATTTTTATTTAGATAAAATTTTTGCCCAACTCTGGCTGTGAGAGCTTTTGCGCGGAGAGAAATCGAATTAACACTTTACCTACCGGAAGCCTATTAATAGGATTTTCAATAATTGTGCTGTACCAAAAGAAAGCATAGAATTTTCTTTTACATTGCAATCTTAAATGAAACTATTAAATGACGTTATTGAGGGCGATTTGTTAGTTCACAATGAAAATTGCTGTTGCAGGTTCCATTAAAAAGTGTTTAGCCATGTACCATAGATTTTTCAAAATTATGCAATAATGATTGGTAATGTGCTCATATCGCAGAATCTTTACTGTTTCTTGAACTAGACACTATCGTTTATTAAAAGTCTAATATTATATTAAAAATGTTAAGATATGAGATTGTCTTCTCAATATCTTCTTCAATGGAAGAGCCAATTAAATCAAACCATAGACATGTCATTTTCATTGGTCAGACACTTATTAATCAATGCGAGATTCAGATTCGTAAAAAGAATTTTGTTATTCATGAAAAAGAATTATACATCCGTATAATTTAAATATTAGGTCGTTACTACTACTATTACTTCGGATGCCTTTAAAAATTACGCAGCATGGAAATGGAAATGTTAATATGGAATGAAAATACTGAAATTCCTGCACGATCTACGTACTCTTTATACATATATTTCCAGAGTGGAAATATGACACCAACAAACTTATTCATATTTCAGAACTCTCAAACTTATTTTTTAATGTATTCGTTTCAAGAATTTTCGAGACTCCGAAACGTGTTCCGGCGTGTACATTTATCGATAGGAAAATGAAAAGATCATCCACAATATTATTTGTGTTTTCCATTATTTTCGAAGAACTTGCACCGGTAACACGTAAACGAGCTTTTTCTGACTAAAAGGATATTTAAACGATGTCGACGCGTCTGAATTGCATTTCCAATAATGCGCATTTCATTAATTGAATGAAGTTACAAGTGCACCGTTTGAAAAATTAAATTTGGACGTGCAACAATGGAATCGTTTTATTGCATTGACTTTAATTAATCGGATGTTCGTTCTCTTTATGCACATTTTTAGATCATCTGAGTGAAAATGTGAATTCTCCACGTGAACATCGATTATATTCGAATAGTTAAACATGCACATATTAAATTAAAATATGCACTCGTTGAATTTGATATACCATTTTATTACAGAGCATTGTCGCTTGGAAATTGATTGTAATTTAGATTATTATCGAATTAGTCTTGTAGTTATTCTAAAACATTTTATAATATAAAAGCTATATATAATAACATATAAAAAGTTATAAATTGTTAATAAGAAGAAATTTCAAACTGATGCGTAAGTAGCTACATAATTCATATTAACGTTTGATATGTACAATGCATTAATAGAGAGCGCGCAGCGTACTGTTGATTATTGATGCGCGATTCATAAACAATAATGTAGTAGCTACACTCGCTCGAATTAATATTAATTAATTACAAAGAATAGAGGACAATGTGACGAACAGATTCTTAATTTATAAAATATATGTCAGTGTATTGTAACTAGTTTATATTAATTGTTTATATTAATTGCAAGATATAGGAGCTACATAGACATTGATTTATTTTCTTAAGTATTTTATTCAGTTGAGATTTATACAATAGTATTTTTAAATTCTGTAAAAAGCGTCCAAGAGAAGCTAAAACCAAAAGAATCATGTCTACCATAAATATACACTCGTTGTTAAAATCTTAACCCATGGCACTCGAGTAGTGACTCTGAGGCACCACTAAAAGTTGCTGTACCATTATTAAAAATATTGTTTACTCCCTTGTTTATTAACCCCTTGCCTTACATCGTCATGAATTCTCTGAACAGATTTCGATAAAAATGTATGCTAATAATTTCCTTTAAACCGAAATGAAATTCTATTTCGGTTTTGTTAATGTACAGCTATCGGGGAACATGTAGGCATACAATAGATATAAATTTTCTTCTTTTCTAGGAAATAACGATCTTCAAAAAAATCACTGAAACCGTAAAATAAATCGTAAGGCAATTACTAAACATTTTAGGTATTGTATGTGATATTAAGGATGAAATGATTTCGGCTGCAAAGACTTACTACAACTAAGAAAAAAAAAAAAGAAATTCCTGAAAATCCGATCGTCGATCTAACTTTTCCAGCGGGGAATTACCGCACAGTGGTATAGCCAGCCGTACGAGATGAATCGTAGGTCGTTTTATTTACATCTCGGCGGAGGCAGGATCGTAAAATCTAGGTGTCCGTCCCGCTGGAGCCATAAACAAAAGACGGTACATCGTCACGGTTCGATCATCCGTGTTGGCAGAGCATAAGCTCCCGTCGTGGCTCGGCGTAGGGAGCGAAAGGCAACCCCGATGAAAATCATCAGGACCTGTAAATAATGTTCGACCGCAACGATTCCCGGTCCTGGTAGCTCCGGGATCCATCAGTTGGAGGACGGTGGAACGCGCGCGCGACCTGGGCTTCTCTCCTCGTGTCTGTTGATCGGGCGTCGTTCGAGCCGCCGCCTCTCGGGGCTGACGCATGCTCAAAACCCTTGTTTATATCGTCCCGCGAGAGAAACAAGCACCTGGGTCGTTGGAGCGTAGGATAGAGACGGATAGAACGCGCAGGCGGGAGAGAGAAGACCGGCCGAAACGGTCGGAACGTGGAATAACAAAGAGTGACGGAGCATGGAGCATAGGAGAGGAAGCATAGAGGGGCAGGGGGGAGAGAGAGAGAGAGAGAGAAAGAGCGAGGTAAAAGTATGAAAGATGAGGATACCGGAACGATAACGGAGATAGAGGAACACGGATAACGATGAAGTGACAAAGACGAAGGACCGGTGCCTGGGGGTGGGGGCACGGGCACGGGGGATGAAAATTCTACGTGGGAAAATAGTAGACCAGGGAGAAAAGAGACGAAGTGATCCCCTGGTGGGGAATGGGAATGGATGCTAAATATAGACAGGGTTGCCAGGTTGCAGAAACAGCCGCCGCCCCTTTGAGTACTGGGTCGGGTTGGTTCAGCCCGGAGGGGTAACGTGGAGAGAATCGTGGGTCGCCGAGGATGGTGGAGGGTGCAGAAGGGCAGCAAGGTCGCGTCATTGATCGAGGGTGGAAGGGGTGGCTGGTATGACGTTCCTGGTGACGTCATAGCTCGCTACAACCCCCTCGAACTACCCGCAGGCGGCGCCCTCTCTTTCACCACCTCAGCAAAGCCCGTTTGTTGCCTCGCCCTGATACACCTTATTCCCCACTACCCGGAGAGAGCACAGCCTCTATCCCGCTCTGTGTTTCTCTCTCTCTCTCTCTCTTCCATCTCCTCCACCTTCTGATTCTCATTCTCCACTACTCTTCTCCATCTCCGCCACCATCACCACCGTTTTCCTCCAAACCCTCCTCCCTCCCCTACCCCTCCCCTTACCCTCGTGTACCACCATCTTCGTTGTGTGCTTCGCTTTGACTCGCGCTTTTTTTTGGCACGCTTTACTTAGCGCTACGCCGCGGTTCGACGCGTTGCTCTCTTATCTCTCCGCCTTTACTAGATTTGCTTCAACCACCCCCTCCCCCTGCCTCCTCCCCCGGAGTTGGAGCGGAGGGTGAGGATAATTTCGACCGAATATGGAGCATCTCGGACGGGACGCGCGGCTTCCGAGGGTGTCACGGAAATGACACCGCACACCGGCTGCCCCGAAATCGATTAATCTCCATTACAAACTGTTCCAACTGCGATTCACGGTCTACCCGTCGATTCTAATTACGAGTCGTTAGTTCCATCACGCCCCATGCACATGCATGCTGGCCCCGTGCACCATTGCCCATACCGTTCAGCCCCTTACACTTTCCCGGGAGCTTACTGTGCCTCTTAATATTCGGTGCTTGAGTAAGCTCGCAGTTCTTTTGGATCGCAAATCTTGGCCAAATCAAATTCGTGTAAGAGCAACACCTACCCTCTCTTCGAGCGAATGTCGAGTTTCTTCTTCGTTGCACTGCTGGTATGGTAGCCGTGACCGTCGATCCAGTCGAATCAATTTGCTGCGCGGAGAAGATATTTTTGGTCTGCGGTGAACTCTCCGCTACAATAGGTCGTTTCGACCGCGTGCTATAGCCGCCTGCACAAATTCGGCGTGAGCTTCGGGCTTCCGTGGGTCTAAGCAAACCCGGTCTTGACACGTTACCTCTACCGGTCATTATTTTCTAATTTTTCGGAGTCTGTCGTCCATGTATTTTTTAATGGAACTGCAGTAGCAATCGATGCGGAACATTTTTCTTGTTCAATACTTTTGTGACCATCGTGAGACCAACCTAATAACTAGACTGCGGATCTTCATGCATTTCTAGGAAAATTGAGCAGGTGAAATTCAAAATTGTTAGAAAATGTTTAAAATTCAAGATGTCAATATATACGATTCCGCCTCTGTTCAAATCATTAAGTGAAGAGATAACGTTCAATTCAGTTTCTATTTCTCACAATCGATGCAGACAATTTTTATTTTGAAGATCCTACTAATAACATTTCGAAAACGTTCACGAGCGTAATAAGCTGCAGTCTCTGAGGTCCTGGGACGAGTCACAAAGCCTTCGTGAAACAAAAAGGTTTGACGGAGTCGCAGCAGTGCGTCGCGATCTCTAAATTTTGAATTTGGAAAAAGTGTTGGAGCGAAAGTGTCGAGCAGTTCGAGGTGATAACCGCAGAAGCTCTTCCGAACAAATGCGCAGGAGCAAATAGCGTTTCGGAACGGCGTCGCGTCGCGTCGGTGCGTCGTTGTGCACTTTTCGCGTGGCCACTGCTGTGGTGTCCGGGGCGAAAAACTGGGAATCTCAGGCGAATCATACATTCTCCTTGAAAACAATTCTTCTCCGGTTGATGAAACAGCAGAGAGAGAGAGAGAGAAAGAGAGAGAGAGTGGGGTACGAGGATAATAAAAACCTATACCGGGAAAATAATAAAACGCAGAGACACACGAAGAGTCACAGACGAATTCCCGACACGGGCACTCTCGGGCTTCTAGGGGTGGCTCCGGGGCTTGGGAGGTGGGGGGTGGAATAAAAAGTACCGAGAGCGTGTTAGCCGTGATCCGACAAGCCGTGCGTGTTCCACCGCCGCTTTTCGGTAGGCAGTTTGGATCCCAGCAGACCCGCGCCAGCTCTCTCTCTCTCTCTCTCTCACTCTTCGTCTCTCTCCCTCTCGAGTTCCTAGGCATGACGGGTATAAATTATGCCGCTGGCCTATTTACATGGCTGCCATCCTGGCCAACTCGACCCGGTCGCTCTTCATGGCAGAGATCCCTACTTACGTACGTACGTACGATTCTCTGCATTCGGCGCATTCGATTGTTAAAGGGCGGACGGTAGGGGGAGGCAGAACGCGGGATGAAAACGCACGAGAATAAATGTGTTTAACCGATGATGCTGCTGCTCAATTTAAGATATCACTGTGTACGTTACTGGCGACCATGGTTGGACAACATTAACCCTTTACAGTTGAAACTACATATTTTAACTTGAAAATTAAACGTTCCTTTCGACCTAGAATAATTCCATTGTATATGGCTTCTTGATTTTATGGATATGAAATTGATATAATACCTCATACAATATTTAAATGTGTAGTGATTGATTAGATAACAATATATTTAATAAGGTTAACAAGATTGTGAATAATAGTGCACCAAGTTTTAGTGGTGACCCTGAGGCACCCTTCGATTGCTAAGAGTTAACCCATTGTCTTACGATTTATTTTATGGTTTCAGTTATTTGAACTTTTTCTATAGTTCGTAGTTTCCTAGAAAAGGAGAAAATTTATATTTATTGCATGCCTACATGTTCTCCAACAACTATACATTAACAAAAACAAAATAGAATATCATATCGGTTTAAAGGAATTAATAACATACATATTTATTAGAATCTGTTCTGAATCTTCATCACAAGTCTGACACGATATTGTAGGGGTTAACAAGTTGTGGGCTATCACAACTACAGTATCAGAACTAATTACTTTTTAAAAATTGGGCCAAACTACTGGAGTCTTTTTTGGGACGTTAGGAGCCGGTTTCAAAGTTAACCTTCCTTATTTTCAACAAGAAATAATTGAGGAATTAATAAATGTGTGTATTAGTCGTGAGACTATATTAGTCTTTATTACACACTCCTCTTTCGAAACATAAAGTTCCATTTGACCTGCAGTTTTTGCATGCAATGGGCATGCAGTTTTCTGGAAACGTTTCACGTACGCCCCGTGTGTGAGGTAGGTATCATTGTTTTTTTAGGGATATGCAAATGAAAGGGTGTGAACGAGTACAAAGTGTACTTCAAATTAAATTATGTTGAACGTGTAAAAAAAATGGCGCAACTTCGACCGGGAAAAAAGTTTGGATTCGGGAAATGAACAAGTCATACGAGAAAACGTTGATGAGCATTTTAAGGGAGAGGAGAAAATATATAAATAGTTATTTGAAAATGGAACGAAATTGCACAAATTGAATGTGAAAATTACACAATTCGCATAAACGATTTTCTATTGACCCAATATATTGTTGGGAAAAGCGGTTACAAAAGTAAAACATATTAACTTATAAATGTGGGCAATTTCGGATGTTAATAGAGCCTGAGAATAAAAGTTAAGTAAACTAGTTAGAACAGTTTTCAGAAGGGGAATGAATGAAGTGGGAATCCAATTATCCAAGTTTTCTGACGCGCACCACATTCATTTCCATAATTCCATATTTCTGCATTAAAATTCATTACTAAAAGTTGGAAAAATTATTAAAAAAAACTTCCAGCCAATATTCTAGCACGGCAAGTGACTCGGTTACATGTAATATTCCGCGTTCGTATTAACGGGAATATTATTTCGCTGTCTTTCATTTTTCGATAACTGAGAAAATGAAGTCAATATTCTGTTTACAAATTCGGTAAGAAAGATTGTCATTCATTTTATACTACACGATTCGAATTAAATACTGAAAATCAACAAATATCAAATTATTGCCATTCACTTATGGAGAGAGCTTCAAATTAAATATCACATGGAAAATGAATAAATAATTATTAAAATTTACACTACAGTGTATAATTGATTTTCAGAACGTTGTATGACGTTGCATTCCGGTAAGTTACCGAGATTCATCAAAATTTCAGATATACGTATACCTTCATCAACAATTCCATTTAGGATTCGTAAGATCCACTCCCGTTTGCTCCCTGAAAGAGTGAAAAATTCCCTTTTCTAAATGGAACAAAAGACCTTCCATACAATAAGGTTCTAAAGGAGATCATGATGATATCACAAGTGTGTATGCATTGAAAATCTCTTGCAAGAGAATTTTCATGGAATTTATCATTAATGGCATAAAAATGGCACACGTTACAAGTTTGATATAATAAGAAATAAATCAAGAATTCATTGGTTGATTCATAGATTAATGAAGCTTAAGGAGAACCTATAATTACATAACATTGTTTTTATTTAGACTCGTAAAATCTGACAAACTTTAAGCGTTTAATAAAAGTTATTTTCCGCCAAATTATTAAAAAAAACCATAATCTACTTGTTCATGAATCAAATTATTTTCTTAAGCATGTCGTTCATTCATGATAGAAACTCAAGCTGATGGATCCAATTTTGAAGAAGTTATTCGTTTTGAAAAGGTGTATAAATACTACACCCACTGTATTTATTCTCAAATAGAAGAGGTTGGCAAGTGGTTGTTACCAAAATTCCCACGATCGCGTTACTTTCTGTCATTGAAACGCACGATTTCCATGTAGCAGCTTTCAATGGAAAGCTGGTGGAAAAGAAACCGCAAGTTCCTCTCATTTCTCTCTTATAATTGTCACATTCCTCCGATGAAAATCTGTTTCACAAAGAAACGGGTCCACGTGGGAATACGAAGCAAGGGAAAACTGTGGATTGAGTTAAAGAGAGCGAGGAACCAAGAGAGAGAGAGAGAGAGAGACAGAGAGGAGGGAATAGTGCGAGGAAAACAGAGAGAGAAAAAGCATAACTGGCACGTCTCGTTTCCAAGACAGAATTACTCGCCGTCCGGCTTTTTCCCGGGTTAATTAGGATCAAGATGTTTCCAGGTGAACGGTGCAAAAATAATCGGCACTCGGGAGGCGGAATGATTATTCGGTATGCGGCGCGGTTACAATGCCGCATCCGGCGCATTTCATCCCTGAAGATAAAAGGGCAGGCGTGGGGGCCGCGTCGCTGAAAAATGAATGAAAGGAAAACATCTGAAACCGGGTGGAAATAACGAGGAATACCGTATTTCAACTTCTGAGGCTTCAGAGCGCTTTGCAAAACGCCGGAAGTCGAACGTGCGCGCGCCTCTTTCACCATCTCGGCGTTCGCACGGGACCGTTTTCTCCTTTCTTCTCATCCCTGCCGCGTTCCTTTTTATTTTCAAAATATTTGCTTTCAATTTCGAAAGTCTACGCGGGATCAGCAGCGGGTAATTCGCTCCCTTCCACTGTCTTTTCTCTCCTTTCGACCGACAAAACGCCGCCGGAGAAAGGAGGATCGCGAGAAAAGACACTCGAACCCGTGAAGATTAGGCGGGTCGGGGAGAACGCGCGCTTGAGAAAAGCAGAAAGAACGATGGAAAGCATTCGAGGGGTAGAGGTGAGGAAGAAAACTGGCAGGGTTAGAGCCGCGCATCCCCATTTCTTCGTATCATACCTTTTCTTCGCGATGCACCCTCGCGCGTCCCGTCGGAACGCGTCGGACAAAAGTCCTTCCGGTACTCGCGGCCGTATATTCGCCGTTCCAATTAGAAACGCGAACTGTCAAATGGAAAATTCGAGAGAATAAGTACTTTCCTGGGAGATCGGATTATTCGTCGCCGTCGGACAAAGGAACGATTATGCGACGATGAGTCGTATCGGCGGGGCCCGCGAATTCGATTATCGTTCGGCAACAAGGATGAAAAAGAGGCCGGAACGAAACGCGGCCGGGTTCGAGAGAGAGAGAGGGAGAGAGAGACAGGAGCGATCGACTGCTCTCCGGGTAAAAGCAAACTGATTCGCAGAAACTGGGTTACGAGACACGCAGATCGTATTTCCTGGCGTGTTCTATTGTGCCCGGGCAAAAACGGGCAAGAAAACCGGTCTGCAACTTCAATCTTCCGCGCCGCCGTACCCTAACGATACTTTGAGTCGTTCTCGCGCAAAACGTCTTCTTATTCGCGTGCTTCCGATCCTCGCGCCTCGTTAAATATAGTCGGTGATCGTTTGGGAACGGAGCAACCATTTTTCTAGCCGAACAATAGGTGCGACCCGAGTGATTGATCGGCGAGAAGCGTTCTCTTACGAATTTATACTGGAAAGAAGAATCCGACGCTCGGTGCACTCGTACTCTCTCCGCCACGTACACTACCTTTCAGATGTATGGTGAACATCCGGTGCACTCTAATTGAGAGCACTCTGTTTTTATTTTCTTATCTTATGTATCTTCCGTTTTTAAAAATTAATCTGTGCGGACTTATACGGGGTGTAGTCATGCTATAGAGGCTATGAGCCGGAGTACAACCGAGCAGGGGGTGATTCTACGTCAAAAAAATAAGAACAAATTTCGGTACAACATTTTTTCATACGAAGCTTCGTTCCCGAGAAAATCGAGTCTGAAAATGCACGCGCGATCAGATAGGAACGACGAGTCTGACCATGACCGACCTATTCTACTTCCTGCATATACTATAGCACGCGGAGAGAACCTGACTGATCTCTAAACTCGATTTTTTCGAAAACGAGGCGTCGAATAAAAAAAATTTCATTCTTTTTTTTCGATACACTTTTACATATAGAATCATCCCCTGCAAAGCTATGTTACGATTTCCGACCCACCCTGTATACAGAAACGAGTAGAAAACTGGAATAACATTTTCCGTATTGTAAACTTTATTTTATAAATAAATATACACATTTTCATAGTTAATAGAGAAGCCTAAACTTACCTAACACAAAAGTGAGGGTTGTATAATTTCTATTTTTCAACGTGTGAACTTTTTATTTCTTAAAATCTAGCATATTTGCTATAGTGAACATAATCGATTTTTCATTCATAAAAATCGAATGATATTCTCCGTATTCAAAACTCAATCTTATTCCATTTGTCGGATCAGCTCCATTTAATTCTGTCCGTCTGACTTAGCACGATCCTATTCTACTTGAATGGACAAATATAACCCTGTTCCACTTGTCCGATCAAATACGATCCTGCTCTGCATATCTTCTTATTTATTTGCGTCTTATCCGTCGTAATACAATTCGGGTTGCCCGCTCACACAGATTATATTATACTAGATCACTTTATTTCACGAGAGGATGTGATACCTTTGATTTAAGTTCAATTTGATTGTTCTGCGCTTAGGACTAATGCGATCACGTTCAGGAAGTTTGACTTACAGCAGCTTTACTGAACTAGATGGTTCAAAAAAGAATATATTTTTTATAATGTTTAGAGCAAATATACATTATAGACGGACTCTTATCCGATTTTTTCTCTCTTTATATACAAGATCGCAGAGTATTAAAAGGAATCTAATTAAAGAATCGTTTTGATAAAGCTAGTCGAAAAGTGTCTCAGCCCAGCTATAACGAATCTCAACATCGCCGACGTATAAATTCGGTGAACTTTCGAAACACCGAGCTTCGAATTGCTCTATATTTAGAAGTACTTGTCAGAGAGAAAGGTCCTCTTCTACTTATCTGACCTAGATCAATTCTATTCTGGTTGAACGGAATGAACCGATTTTATTCTACTTGACTGACCTGAAGCGATCCTATTCCGCTTTTGTGATCAACGGACGTATCAAACTATTTCAATGACCTTTAGTAATTCTACTCCACCTGTCTGACACGAGGCGATCTTACTCCACTTGGAACTTGTTTATCTTCCAGTAAATACTTCCATAGTAAAATTCGCTTTGCGAAGCTTCTCTTCATTCTGATGGTTTACAAATAATTGGACTTTGGATTTTATTTATGACAAAAATGAATAGGTGAATTGTAAAATTTAATATCATCATCTTATTAACGTTATTGATGTAAGAAACAAATATTTGTTCAGATTACTTTACATTACTTTATAAAAACAATACGGCTGTATCTATTCAAATTTTTAACCATTCGTTTTATAATATACATCCAAAGAAATAAATTTTACAATCTCGATAATCGCAAATTAGAGATATTAGAAATTTAAAGATGAATAGAAAATTAATATTAAAAATTTAGCAGGTATTGCCACGCTAGATTGTTAGCTTGTATTATACCGAGAAGATTGAGCGTATCAATATCAATGCTTCGTGATCCACCATAAATCAGGCGAGGCTGATCGATGAGAACGCCGATAACCAAAATCGTCGACGGTGTTCAATAACATGGAAATGTTCGTGGTTAAAACATTCGGAATACGTTTTCCGGTGGAGGAGGGGCGGTATCGCGACCGTCACCCAGGAGTATGCAAAGAATTATAAATGCAAATTGTAAGTGGGTACCGGTGTACCCAGTTATTGACATAAGCGGTTAAACGGCCCCCGCAATAATATGTAAATTGATTTGGTTTCCTTGAAATTGCCGAATCGTATTTCCGGCGGATCGTTAGGACCAGTTCCTGAGGACGGAGATGTGGCTGGCTTGATCACTGCCACTTGGCTCAATGAATTAATTACAGTTAATTGGCAATTACCACCTTGCACCGCCTCGCGACCCTGATAGGTTGGCGCAGTGACGCTGCGGAGGAAAATATATTTTCTTCATAATGCGATCCTGCGCCTCGGTATTCCGCGTTTTCTGGCCTCCTCCGAATTGATTTAATAACGCCGAACACCGGCGTTTGCGCCTCGTTGACGGCCTATTACCTCAACAACGATTAAACTACTACCGGGACACGAACAACGCGTCTCTACGTCGACTTTATTTATAATCACTCTCATCGATAGAATCGCTTAATATAAACACCGAGCGCCCAGTGACGTAACAATGATCTTCCCTCGCAGCTTTGCGAAAGGAGAAGACTTCGTAAGGGTGGCTCTGCGGAGAAACCCATAATTTCACCCTTGGCGATCGTGTTACCCATCCTGTTCAAATACTTTTCGGAGCCACCGTGTAAATACTTTTATTCTATTCTCAGTCTACGCTTGTTTGTTTATAAACGTTAAATTCTTGTTAGTTAAGAAAGATGTAATGACTGGGAAAGCTGCGATTAATGGATAAAATAGATTATGACTCCTCGAAATTACTAATGAATAATTTTATATACCTACGGTACGTTGAAATCGTAATTTTATTAGTTGGTGGTTGTTTAAGTGAAAATAGAATTATTTCTGAGGAGACACGTGCTCCTCTTTATGCACGATATAGTGCAAGCAATTAATCTAAGATATTCTGAAAATGTAATTAAGTCTTTTTTTGCTGAAGAAACGTGTCCCTTTTACAAAACGTCCGGAACATTTGCAAAAGTAATTTGCACAACATGCAAAATATATATTACAATACATTCCTGTTCGATGCGCCATCATTATCGACGTTGTACGTACTGGAATGATTGAAAACTAAAATATATAATTTTCAATTCAATGTGCAATGAATCCGTATAAAATGTCCATGTGAAAATCCTCCATAATTACGACACAGAATAAAATTTTGCCAACTTCATGCAAATGCCGAACTACATTGTAAAAGTATATTTACAGTACGAGCTTTATTTAAAGTATTACTGCGGATATGCAGCATTGTTAAAATACAACAGCTCGTTACGATGTATCCACATAGAATAAAAGAACTATTAAAATGTTTTAAAACTTCAATAATTCCACGCAGATACTTAAACCGCAACGGGAACTCTAGGAGAGTGGGTGCAACTTTGCCCAGAAGCTATAAAACATTACTGCATACATTTGTTGAACACTTCGACGATACATTAAAATAGTGATCGCACTAAAGGATCCAACTGGATGTTATTAATCGCTTCCAATATTGGTTCGTTTTAAATCATTTTTATTGTTGAGCATTCGGAATATCATAATAATGAGATATTTTTTGGCCATGCAAATGTATTTAGCAGAGAGAAATTGGGAATGCTGAAAAACTTCCTGTACACTTCCTTAAGACCTTTCAAAAATGAAGCACAACTTTTCTCATCATTAGACTGCGGATTTTATGTAATTATGACAAAAATGGGTAAGCACAATTTAAAGCAGTGGACATATTAAAGAGATTTAAAGACATCAGCGTATTGGCTTCAGCTTAATCAGCTTAATCAGGTAATTGAAAGAAGAAAGAAATTTTTATTTCGCTCCTGTGTCTTGCAATCAGTGCAAATTTTTTTATTTTGCATAAAGATCCGCAGTCTACTCACCATACACGTGAAAGAGAAAGAGAATACAGAGAAAGAAAATACTTCCAATTTTACATTTTCTTTCCAGTACAGCTGGGAAAGAGGTGATTCTGCATAAAAGAATAAATCGATAAGGAATAAAATATTTTTGTTCGACGCCTCGTTTCGAGAAAATCGGGTCTGAAAATCCGTCGAGTTCGCGTGCCTAGCGTTTGCAAGAAGTAGAATCGGTCGGTCATGACCAGACGCGCCAGACGATTCATATTCCATAGCACGCGTGCTCGCTGAATTTTCGAACTCGATTTTCTCGAAAACGAGGCGTCGAACGAAAAAAATGTTACTCCTTATTCTCAACTTACTTTTACGTGTAGAATCACGCGTTTGTGCGGCCACACCCTATATAAAACGATCTTAACCCCTTGCCGTATTTTAACGAGTCAGACTCGTCATGAAGATTTTACCAAAGTTTAACAAATATGAATGTTATGCCTTTCTTTCTAGATGAAATAAAATAATTCGTTTGTAATCAATAGACTGCGGATCTTTATGCAAAATAAAAATTTCTTACCTGAATTGCAACAAACTGGAGTGAAATAGAAATTTATTTTCTTCCCTATTATGTTTAGTAGGTTGAAAATAATATAATAGTATGTTTAAATTTTCCTAATATTTTTGCCATTTTAAATTACAGATACTCATTTTTGTTGTAAATCCATAAAATACGTAGCCTAGTAATCAATATTTAAGCATTGAAATAATTGTAGCCGTCCAAAAAATATAAATTTTCATTTTTCTTCTACGACATTTTCGGAGATAAAGACGTTCTAATCACTGCAACTGTAAAGAAAATTTAGTCGATGCGACTCCTTCGACCAGATAAAAAATTTAAAGATCGTCACCTTTACTTTTTCCTTTGCAAAAAAAAACAATTATTTACATATTAGCTAGTAAACTAATTCTTCCAACGTCTCAAAAGAACTCAAGCTGTTGAGTCCAATTTTGAAAAAGCTATTCGTTTTTAAAAGGTGTACGAATACTTTGCACCCGCTGTAAATATTTGAATTACAGAAGCATAGGACGCTGTCAATGACTGAATATGGAAGGAAAAATGAGAGATGGAAAATATTAGTAACGTCCACGGGATATCAAGACAGAAACAGCAGTGGAATGAAGAGACGGGGACCCGGAGCGGTTTCGAGCGACCGGCAAAAAGGTGTTCCTCACAGAATAGCCGAAAACCACGCGTGGGAGCCGTCGGGACGCGAAGCGACAGAGCGGCATACGGTGGCGATACACGTTCAAAGGCCGATGGTTTGTCGTGTCATTAGACCGCAGCCTAATTTACTTTCTCCCGGGCTTGGCGTGGCGCGGCGCGACGTGGCGTTCGTTTCTCATTTCCCTTTCGTTCTTTGCGTTCGCGGTCGCGAATCTAAATTAAATCCTCCGATGAAAGGCCCCGGTCTACATAAGGATCTCGAGAACACATGAATGAAGAGGAGGACCAGCGAGCACGTTTCCGCATTCACGGGGCCAGCCGTCAATGTGTGGGTCGATACGTAGGTCTAACTTCGTGATTCAGGAATGCCAAGGAGGCATGAATAAGCAGCATTATACTTACGAAGGTAATATACACCGACCGCGTGTTTCCGCCTCCGAGGAAAAGTCGTCGGAGCAACGATGACGGCGCGACGTAACGAACGTTGTCACAGGATCTCACACACCACTCACGTAGTCAGGTTAGGCTCATATCAAGCTGGAATAAAGAAGAATTCTAACATCGGAATTTTCAATAAATGTTTCATATCCATTCAAACATTTTATTCATCAATTTTTGTAATGAAGATTATATCTTCAAAGAAGTCGAAGAAGGAGTAAATTATTTTCTCATAAATTATTATAAATATTCGCATAAATGTCCGCGGAAATTTTATTCCCAAATGGCGCTCGGAAATCTGAATTTTTGGAACACTATATCTTTGAAAGCTCTCGAGGATTTTTGCGTGTACTTATACTTATTTATTACTTCTTTAAGCTGTTTTCTCAATAAGAACTAGCATTTGCGAAATATTTAACCAGCCAGCTGTGATCGACGAGTATACTCGTAATGGAGAAATGGCAGTATTTAAAATTTAGTTAGCATTGGCTATTTAAATTGTAATTTTAGCGAAAACTATAATATATTCGTAAATTTCAATATGGTTAGAATATTTCGAGGTCAAGACGAAAAATAAAACGAACAAATAAAAGGTACAAATAATATGAGATGGATTCATGCATCCCCGTATACACTGGCGTCATCGCTTGATTTTCGCGACACGTATAGGTGCGTACCCTGAAAAGAGGTCGCCACTGTTAACTAGTTAAAAACTTGTATCATACTTGAATGAAAACATGGAGCCTCATGGAAGTATTTGGGAAACCCAAAAGGCCTGTGAATATTAAATTGATATTAAAAGTTATTCCAAAAATAGACTAGGAAAGTCATTAGAAATATTGTTTAACTAATAATCGACAAAGTGTCTCGTTCGCTGAAAGTCGTTTTATAAATATTTTTCTCTCTCGTTGCATTTAGTTTAATGTAGTTATAGTAGCTTGATGGATATCGCCGTGCATCTGCGAAAATGATGCACGCCAGCTATATATGCGTAAACTTTTTGATGGACACTTACTGTGTATGCGCCAGCTTTTTGGTGGATACTCTCTGCGTGCGCGAATTATTTAACAGGTACTCGCTCTCTGTTAAAACATCCATATAAAGGAAATTGACGTATCCGCATCACCTGTAAAATAAATAAATTTCATCCCGTAAAAATTTCCTTACAATTTTGCAAAATGTCTCGGAATTTTGATTGTCCGATTATTTACACAATCTACTTTTTTCTTCAGTTGACTATTTTCTGCAATGGACTTTGCAGGACTTTTGAAATGATCACCATAATTTCTATTTGTTAGACTAGATTAGAGTTAATTGTTGGATTTCGGATTTTCTACATTTCCAAGAAAATTGATTAGGCAAAAATTATATTATTTTGAACGTATTAAAATTTCTTATATTTGACAGAGAAAATGTTTATTTCGTATAAAAGTCCGCAGTAATTATTATTACGTTCGACATATTTTATTTAGAATTATATTTCGGAATATAGCGGACGTCATATATCTGGAGAAAAATCATTATTAGCGAATTCCAGTAAAATTAACTTCTGGAAAAATTGAGAGGAACTATTGGAGCGGCCGCACCAGACCGTACACCGACTAATTGCTATTTATTGATTTTTCTCAAGTCAATAACCAAGAGAATGAAACTATATTTAATTCCGACATTACAAAACCTGTCTACAAAAATCAAGACACGTTTTCTATTGGATTTGCTTCTTATGAAAAGTAATTAGTTTTCTTGCTTCTTTAATGGCTGATTTATTCTACTTGTATGTTCCTAGATTGCATACCACTGGTTTTATTCAATATTATTTTATTCTAAACGGGTCGCCATAATAATACTCATCATCAAGGATTCATAACCGACGAAAACTTCTAACGTTCCATCAAGCAAGGCTCGGTTACTATTCGCACAATTAATCCAATATTAAACACCATAGAATTCGCTAGATCTCCGTCGAATATTAAATGACAGCGGGTCTACTCGGCGAAACCGTTGTAACGTAATTAATTAATACACCTGGCAAATTTAACGCATGCAAATGAACGTGCTTGTAACACGTGCGGTAATTAACAGAATTATGCTCACGGTGTCTGTTACTGCATTAATGGCGTCGATCAATTGTAATACCTGCGGAGTGGCTAGCTCGAAAGCCATCTTATCCGCTGTCAGAAGCTCGCAAGTGCGCCAGATTATCGTGGCCACGATAATTAACCGTTAGCTCTCGATCGGGACTCCAGTATTAATTAATTGCACACGCTCGGCCTGCTTTTCGTTAAGTTAAACGACCGATTGTGATTTCCGCACTGTAATTTTCCCTGTATCGTCCGCCACCTTGTGTTCACACATTGCAGCTAACTTTGTTGCACCTGGAAATAGTTTCCACCGGGCGCGGAAGAGTTCAGGAACTTTTTAATACGCTATATTAAAATCTACTACGTGCGAAACATTTTTCAAAAAGTTTTTGCTTGGGAATAGGTGAAGGAATATTCTTCGAAACACGACTTTTGAATGGAACTTATAAAATATGAAAATAAGAGTTTCTCTATACAGGGTGTCTCTCCCCCAATTCCCACAATATCTTCTTCCATTTTGAAAAAGTAAGTGAAAGGATTTACAGGTGTTAGCATTTCTTGCAACGCCTGCATTCTCCTTACAAACGAAATTTCAGTTTGACCTTCGTCTTCGACGACTTCAAGGTCATTTGAAGGTCATGTCACAGTGAGTATATATCTTAATGTATGTTTTTGTGAGCTACGCGATGCAACACGAAAATATATGTAGTTATTAATCATTTTCAAAATTTATTTTTCAATTTAATTTTCTTTAAATTGGACTACGAATGAGTAATCATTTTAAAAATTTATTTTCAATTTCCAAAAGCAATGAAAAGGAGCTTCTATTCAATTTAATTTTCTTTAAATTACTCTATGAAAGAGTAAGTCTGCATAAAGACCACTCTCCTTACAAATGAAACTTGAGTTTGACCTTCGTCTTCGGAGCTCAAGGTCATATGAAGGCCATGTCAAGGTGAATACATATTTTAATGTATGTTTTTGTGAGCTACGCGATGAAACACGAAAATATATGCAGTTATTAATCATTTTAAAAATTTATTTTCAATTTCCAAGAGTAAAGAGAATGAGAGCTTCTATTCAATATAATTTTCTTTAAATTGGTCTACGTATGAGGAAATCTGCCTAGACCACTAAAGTCGATCAAATGGATAGAGAAATTGTCAAGAGATTACCCGGAACAGACTTGATAATGTATAAATTAAACTAGAACCCCGACCGAGAGTAAATTAGCTGAAGAAATATTTATCTACGTGAAGGGCTACAGCGCTTCTTAATATTCTCGTACGGTCATGGCTATTAGGCGGGTAAATAATCACGCGAGTTCTCGCGTTTCCGTTTCCCGCGAGCGCGCGCACCACTCGAAATTGTGCGGTAAAATGGCATCGTTCCAACTCAATGCGTTGAATTATGCGCCGTTGGAATCGCGGACGCTCCGGGACCTTACGGTGCTACAAAATTAAATAATTACGGGAATCGCTGTGACAAACGTTCCTCCTGGGAGACTTACGAACTTAATACTTTCTGTGGATATTGCGAAGGAATGAAGCTTTGGAAACAACTGGTGTTGAAACTGTTGTAGCATTGCAGTCATCTTTTTTTTTAAGTATTGCGGACAAATGTTGCCCCTGAGACAGTATCAAATCTTTATGCAAAGTAAACATGTTTATGTTAATTGGAACGAACTGGAGCAAAATGGATATTGATCCCCTTTGCGAATAGGCTTCATAGGTTATTGAAAATAGCATGAAATTTTTATTTTCCAAGAAGCTCCGCAGATTAATGATAAATAAAAAATAACTTTTTACTGTTTTAATCCATCTAGACCTGACGTAGGTGTAGCTCGTTAAAAATTTTTTGTTGTTATATTTATAACGAAAATTTCATAAAATTCTGACTGAATTAATTCAGGTCTAAAAAATTATTATCGTAAAAATTTGTGGTTTTTGGTCACGCTAATGAGCTTTTTGTACAGGTCCTATAATGAATATGTTCTTTAATCCCCTTGTTCGAATGAGTACGTTCCGAATTTCACTTGTCTCGTTGGACGTCCTGTCAGACCGAAGTCGTTACTCATTTCACTGCTCGGACCCGAAACCATCTCGACTACTTTGTTCGAACGAGGACGAACCATTCTAGTTGTTTCATCGTGAATGTACTCTATAGTATTGCCCGAGCTATATGTCCTGTATTCCATTTGTTTCAGAAGAACATTCACTGTAGGATTTGTCTGACCAAAGCATTACCCATTTCACTTGTCAGAAGAAGAACGCTCCCTATTTATCTAATCATGGTATCTCTTATTCCACTTGTTTGATCGGGATCGTTCTCTTCACTGCCTGTCTAGCCGATAACATTCCGATTCCACTAGTCCCACCACGAATGTTGACTGTCCTGCTTATCTCATCAACCGTTTGCTCGCGAAGTGTTTTCTGCACGATAAGCTAATTTTGTGTCTTCATTAATTTTACACAACATAGAACTATGCTAATAACTAGTTCTCAATATTAGAAAATCATTTAAAACTCTATTGGACAGATTGGAATAATAAAAATGTAATTAATCTTTATCCCATATTATTAATACTTTACAAATCACGCAGAGAAATGCTGGGGAATATCAGTTGAACAGGTTTTTACTTTACAATAACTTAAAATTGAAATTTTTAAAGTTTGGAATTGTACTCCCACGGTGAAACCGATTTAACAATATTGTTATAACTTAACCTAATCTAACCGTTTGCTCGCGAAGTGTTTTCTGCACGATAAACTAATTTTGTGTCTTCATTAATTTTACACAACACATAACTAGTGCTCAATATTAGAAAATCATTTAAAACTCTATTGAACAGATTGGAATAATAAAAATCTAATTAAGCTTTATCCCATATCATTTAGTACTTTACAAATCCCACAGAGAAATGCTGGGGAATATTATTTGAACAGGTTTTTACAAATTTACAATAACTTAAAATTGAAATTTCTAAAGTTTGGAATTGTACTCCCACGATGAAATCGGTTTAACTATATTGTAACAACCAATGGGTTGACCGAATTCGGAAAATGCACTGTGTTGCTCACGGTTCAAGAAGATTGGATACAAATTGATAGTCTTCGAGCACACGATACACGACAAGAACGAAATTGATTAAATGAACACTACTTCCGAAAATGGATTGGTCGAAGAACACCTATCTCTTGGCTGCCTCCGCTGCGAGTCTTTGTATCTTTGGATTTCTATCTCGGAGAAAGCCTCGGGAACATTATTAATCTATAATGAATTTAATTTTAGACCTTCGAATCTATATCGTCCGAGATCAGTGACATATCGAATTGTAAAATTTAGTAGAAATAGTAGCTTTCTTCTTTGTTCTCCGTGTGCTGCGGTTGAAATTAAATTAGACTTATTAGGCTAATGTCATTGTTATAATATATTATAGACGTGAATATTTCTGAAGGCATGATGTTGAACTGCGGAAAATTATGACAGTACTCATATTTTCATTTTAGTACTGTTTTTTGTAATGTAATGGTCTCTGTAATTTTTTTCCATCTGTATTATTCGTTGAGAAAAGAAAAACTTTATGTATAAATTAAAAGCGTCACAAATGAAATGGAAAAATATCGTTTACGATACCCTCAAGGAATCAAGAAATTCGTTAAATTGATCACGAATTTTTTGAATTGGTGTATAAGACTAAACATTTTCGCTATTACGATAGGAAACCCTCCTTAAACGTTTCATTTACTAGATTACCAGCAATCGTGCATTGAACTGACAAGTATTTAGCAACAATAAGCAAGAAGCCTCGACAGTGCACGATGACTGTTAACGAAGTTTTAATTAATTTCACGTCAGAGGATTCGTTTCCCCGCGATACGGCGACAGCGTGTGCGCGTGTATGTGTGCCGACGCGGCTGGTGAAGTTTTAAAGAAAGTTTTTCTGTTTTTGTGGGAAAGTTGAAAGATCAAAGTTTTTTCCGGGTGTCATGCTAAGGATACCTCGGGGCCAGCTCACGTCAATTATTTCGAGGATCGCGCGGCCGAAAGTTTACCGTGAAATAATGTCGAATAGCTGGCAGCGCATGACGGGAAACGGATGAGACCCGGGAGAATAATAAATAATGGAATTTCATCGTGTGCTTGTTGCTGGAAAATTATAGAAGAAACGAAGGACGACGACTGCAATAACAAACCGCATAGCGTGCGACGAGACAGTTGACGCTGGACTGTCCCTATCTGAAGACTTAAATCCTATAAACATAGATCCTCGGATGTACGTGGATGTGCCAAGTTTGGGCAATTAGTCACGCAGCTATCTAAACTTCAAAGCACACAGAGTGCCTCTGAAATGTCGTCGCACGACTTCCAGCTCAAAACTAACGAAACGGGGTTAACAAACGTGGATTGCGCATACTGCTCCCCACCAGAGGCATAATACTACCAATTTGATGGCCGACTATTTCAACGAAAACCCGCTAAAGAGCAAACGTCAATATTACGTGAATAAAGATAAATGGCTGTCAGATACAGTCGTTTCTGATGGCTGATGTGCTTTTAATTTGTCGATTTATCGGACGCTGTATAGGGAAGACTCCAATCAAAGGAAACTCGATATTCGTCGAACCTTTTCTATCTCACTGATATCGAATTTTAAATGTAAACGTGTAGAGGTTGAATGATAGCCAACAGATTAACATAAATTCGTTTGTTGCGAAATTTTGTGGCTATTGTACAAGTTAAAAAATTACTAAGATAATTAATATCATTTAAACGTATACAGTGGTTGTTCAGGTTTGTCTGCTTTACATTCCACCAATCATGTTAACAAGATTTTGTAGATATAAATTTTTTCTTAGGAAATATGTAAATAGATATTTCCTGAGAAAAAATTTCCAGTAGAATAATAGTCATAAATGCATAAAGAAAATGATTTACAGTTTTGCCTGTGATTAATTATATTTCTATATGTGTATAATATATTCTATATAATATTATATTATATTTTGCTCTATATTACAATAAGAAACCTTAGTTACAGTAACTTTTGTAGTTAGTAATATAATTGGTACTTGGACTGACTTAAATCAGCTCTGCTTTAAGTATTTCAAAACTTTATTTCACTCTTCGGTGATGTCAATTACTAACATTATTGGAGTTTTGCGTTAAGTTCATGGAAAATTCGTCGAAGTCAGCTGAAAATTGCAGATATTCATGCGATTTCTAATTTCGGCGAACTAGATTTTAGAAAGTCGACGTCGCAAGAAACCAAACGGCATTTTGTAAACTTGCAGGCGTTGTAAATGCATGAATATCCGCTTTCGTACTTTGGCACAGTCCCTTGCACATATTATGCATGATAAGCCGATTGCAGGTTTTATGATTTTGCACCGTGTACCAAATGCTGCGTTCCAAGCATCAAAAAATAAACTTGAAAATTTTTTCATGAAATATTAAGATTTCTATTTTTTGGAATGGCAGTTTGCACCCGTATTTCAGAGAGACTCTGTCAAGCGGATATTTAGTGTCCCTTAGAACTAGAATTCGCCATCAGATCCAGGGTTTTCAACCAGGCTGAGTTCAGGCCATAAATTAGCCAAACAGTCGAGACCACAGATCATCCAGAGTGTCGAACGCCCTTGAGTCCAGACAAGACGGGACTCTATATACATTTTCTTACGAATTTTCCCTCGCCGTACAATATAAATAGCTTTTTAAGGCAGTGTCTCCGCCATTTCCCACCACCTACTTCCCTATCCTCCATTTTATTCTGCCCCACCTTCACCAGCAAAATCTCCCAAACAAGATTTTTCTACATTCAAACAATACTACACTTATGCTTTCATACTAAACCTTTCAAGTTACTCACTAATTTGGTTGTCAACGTGATCCCCATCGCATTATCTAAATTATTTTTTTAGAAACGAAGGTGACCTATCAAATTTTTAAACCGAAGCTATGTACCTTTTTATTCATTCATATTCATTCGTATTCAAGGTCACACAAGATCAGAAATGTAAGGTCAAATTGGGACAATGTGCAAAGTCCGAAGAATACGAAACAAATTAAGAGGCAAGAGGGAAATCTACAGGAACTAATTAATCCCGCGACTACTAAGTTATTTCAATAATGATCTTCTTCAGCACTCGGCGAACTCAAATAAAGAGGTACCGGCGCGCAAAAGTGAAGCTACGAAATTCGTACGAAATATACGTACAGTCAGTCTCATCATTGTTGGCACACACTTTCAATCAGAATAGCGTTTTTATAAATGAATATCTTCTGTCAAGCTAGATGGACTGGTTAACTCGAAAAATTACGTTTAGTCTAAATTATGAAAAAGTATAGTAAAATGTGCTCTTTACAACTTTTTTATTTGGGCTAGTAACTTCAGAAAATGTGTGTTTTAGGTCCACATGAATTATATACATCCTGCAAATTTCGTCGAAATTGATTAATTGGCTTGTAAACCAATTGGCCAATTTCGATGAAATTTTCAGGTTGTGTACAATGTATATGGAACTATAATACATGTCTTTTAAATTTTCGTTCTAAGTTCAAATAAAAGACTACAGTTTTTTCATGATTCAGACTAAACGAAATTTTTCTAAAATATTCATTACATACCTTGTAAACTAACGCGTCTAGTCAAACTATTGGATTGGCAAGAAAGTAATTTCGGTATTTTAAGGTGAAATAAAACCCAATTTTCTATTCAAGCAATCAACTTTAATCAGTAAAATATTTTCCATTTCGTTCAATGATCTTTTGCCATCTTTCTGATATAGCTTCATAATTCCACGCTCATAAAACTCTAAAATTTTACCAAAATTGGATTTATTTTCACCTTAAAATACCGAAATTACTTTCTTGCCAACCCAACAGATCGTTTGGTTCATTTCTAAAAGGTGATTCTGATTGAAAGTGTGTGCCAACAATTATGAGGCTGGCTATATATAGGCTGTTAATTTTATCTCGAACACCCAAATTATTTCCGCTACTATTAAAAGTAAGAAAAAATTTCTTCTCGTGTACAGACGTGTCTTGCTGCGGACAGCCAGCATTTTTGAGCAACTAATAAAATAAGGTGATATTACCCTTTTCGTTTTATTGCTTTTGTATTCTTCAAACTGAGACTAATTTTTTCGCCTTCAAGATCACTTCAAGGTCATGGTAGATCGTTGAACTCATCTTGACGCCGACTACCAAATTGCATTAAGAAAGATACATGTTAATATGCAAAAAAGATACGGTGACGTTGAAAAAACCGTTAAAATGAGTTTCAAAGAATTTTTGTTAGTACCGTCTGGTGCACGTCTTAAAACCATGTACATCCTATTTAGTTATTTTTTCTTACTTTTATTAGTAGCGGTTAAAATTAACACTCTGTATATGCAGAGCATGTATTATAGAATACGCCGCTAACTGGAGTCCTGGATATTCGGTAGACAGGATTTCGAAATCCGCAGAGCCGGTAATACGCGAGGCTGCGTATACGTCGAACAAAACCCTAAACTTTCGATTGACTCTAGGAAGTCGCCTGCAGCTATGGGGCCAAAGTAAAGCGCTGTTGCGCGGCTTAGGGGTTGCTGGGGAAGAGGGTACGAGGGGTGGATGGTTGGGGGTGGGAGGATGGAAAACGCGGAGGAGGCTTAAATCAATTCGGTGCATTCACGGTGGAATACCCAGTTGGTATATTATGTACCTATTATCGGGAAAGGCAATCCACCGAATATCGTGGGCTTTCCGAACAGTGCAGGAAGCTCGATTTCCCTAATCGAGTAGCAGTTAGTTAACTGCGTCCTTTCCCCTGGTGTGTGTCTCGCCTCGCGTCTGAAAACCTCGTACCGCGCGCACCAGAATATCACGCGTTGATCTCGGTCCGCATTCACGCTTTGACATTTGACCTGGACGAACAAAGGCTCGTTCCATTAGCTAGATTGCATTTAGAAAGGTATTTAAACTATCCGGTCGCACCCAAACGTTCATGTCGCTTTGGAAAATTAATTTTCCACGGAAAAACGTGGAACTCGCGGTTGCGTCCCCGACAATAGAGAAACTAGGCCTTCGGGCTAAACAACTTACCCTGCTCGATGAAATTATCTTGCCTTCGACGTCATCAGGATAATGTTGTGTTTGTTGTACTGCCTGGGACAAAGTTTTTCGTATAATTTAGAGAGATCCCTTTTAAATGTCCGAATTGAAAATTAAATATCAAAATGAAAATTTCTGATTTGTACTACGAGGTCATCATGCACAGGGTGAATCATTTAAGTAACAAGCAAAATTTTTGGAAATTATTTGTTGCATGAAAAAATATTTCGATTTATAATATTTATAATATTTCAAAAAATATTTACTTTCAACCCTTAACAGCTTTTTACTCGACATTCTGCACTTTTGGAACTTTCAGAATTGTGAAAGCTTTATATTGCACCCTTATATTTCGATGAGAAAAAATATGTAAAAATATTATTAATGACGTACACACGCTGTATATTAAAACTCTTACACGTTCTTCAGCGTGAAATTTCCCTCATTTCCTGGTTCCTATTTGTGCTATAACGTTACAACATATGTTCTAATATTCACTCCATCGAAATTATTATATATTTTTAATACTATTAGAGAATAAACTCTCTCCATTTTATAGTCGATAATATCTTATTATTTTATACTACCGTTTACATATGTATATACACACTGGATTACCGAAAGTACATTATTTTCCTGAACAATGAACAAAATAATTATATCAGATAAAAGAAAATTAGGTCAATGTAATATATCAACGTCCAGTTAAATTAATCTTACACTTTAAAAACTTTGAAACTTTCAGAACTTGTCTGTCAGTTTTATTTCACACTACTGAGTACCTACACTCTCTCAACCAAAAATTCCTAACACCCACATATTAGAAGCCTAAATAAAAAGTCTATAATAAGAGTTTAAAAATTATTTTAAGAAATAATTATTTTACTTATATTCAAGAATTCAAGAACCTGTAAATATTCTTGTAAAATACTAAGGTATTATGAATCTTCTAATGTTCCAGTTGCTCCATTGGATTCGAAAAAAGATTTCGAAGACTCTCGTACAAATAAACTCATGACTAAAAATCGCGTGGCACAGGAGCATTATTCACAAAATAAACAAGCAACGCATGCGATTTTATCAGAAATCGAGTATCCCACTACGACTCCAACGATGTCTCAGAAGATTCAATAACCGTTTCCGAACCGCTGCGCGCTGGCGAAATGCGAATTCTCATAAAATGCATCCACAAAACCGCCATCACTTTTCCACTAGCCCTGTTATAGCAGCACTTGACCAATATTCATATAGCGCTAAATTGAGAGTTACCCTGGCTAATAAAAAAAATAAACTTCACTGAAATATTTGATTTTCTTGAAATAACATTATTTTTATAATCTATAGATCATTTGTAAAAGACACTTCCTTTGTGATTATTAGACAGCGGATTTCATGCAATTATAACAAAAATGATAATAGGTGTAATTTGAGATAGTAAAAATATTCGACGAATTTAAAAACACTGTTATATTTTCAATTTATTATATTATTAAGAAAGAAAGGAAGGAAAGAAATTATATATTAAGAAGGAAAGTATAGTTTTATTTCACTTCAGTTTGTTGTAATTCAGATAGAAAATTTCATTTTTGCATAAAGATCCGCTGTCTAGTAATTATATATACTGGCGGAATTAATTCTGGACACTTTTTGAATAAAAATATTCTTTATTTCATATTTGAGCAGAAAATGTATATTCCGCTATACTAAATTGATACCGTAATATTTTTATTGTAATCTATAATGTTTATACTTAATATTTTCCCAGGATTTGGTTTGTAAATGTTTCAAAACTTTAATTTAAAAAAATTTAAACTGTGTTGTTATTTCCGTTTTCGCGCCTGGCAACACGGAACGTCGCATGATTGTAACAACCAATCAGGAAGGCCTTGACAGTCTTTACACACAGTTTCATCATTGTTTTAATCAGGCATTGTGTTTTCAGAAGTGAGGACCTTAGTAAAGTTTTTAAAAGTGTGAATAACGACTAAAATGGCTTCGAATACCTCGAAACGTGTTGAAATTGTAATTTTTATTGTATATTAAAAGTATGGCTGTAAATGATCCTTTTACTGATTTTTTTTGTATAAGCGACGCCGTAAAATTAGAAAAAAATTACTAGAATATAAAATATAAATGATTATACAGGGTGAATCACGAATCGTGATCAGAAGAGATTACTCTGTTATTAGCTGTCTCAAAAGAACTTTCACGTGATTATAGCAAATTTTTTGTAAAAAAAATTGAAAAAGCAATTTTTTGCAATCTTTTTTGCAATTTTTTAAATGTTATGATACGTTTCCGAATTCACCTTGAAATCCTCTAACAGACAGGCGTAAAAAAATGATAGGTGTATTTGCAAAAAATTAAAGGTGACCTTGAAAAATCGTAAAAAGAACGAGTTGACGAAAAATTTGCTATAATCACGCGGAAGCTCTCCTGGAACCATGCTATACTTGATATAAACACTTTCGATCGGACTGCTAATAACAGAGTAATCTCTACTGATCTCTCTAGATTAAATAATTTGAATAAATGCGAAATGTAAGTAAAAATTTCAAAGTGTCCAGAATTAATTCCACTAGTATATATCTGCACTAATCTGATTAGTTGCAGAGTCGACCACCTAAAACTGGGATATAAAATATTCTTTGTCATTTCATTACACCAACAGGCTTCAAGTAACGTGTCAACAAATTTTCGTTTCCCGAAAGACGTGCTATCACTGCTCACCCGCCATCAAAGTGTTAATATTCCCACGCAACGTGACGGCGGGCAGCTCCCGAACCCAGCAATTTATCCGGAGTAGCAGTATTAATAACATTATCATAAAACAGGTCAGCGCGGTCGCATACGTTCTCGTAAACATTTCAAACTGAACCGGTCGTGATATATCACGACAGGTTTCACGGGTTCAAATCATCGACGCTGGAAATAAATTTCTGTTCGATCCCGGCGGTAGTAAAGTACGTCAAGCCATTTAGATATTGCATAAAGATGCGCAGTCTCGGTTGTCGCAAATCAAGTATCCCACTGCGGTTTCAACGACGTAGCAACAGATTCGACGAGCGTTTCGGACCCGCTGTCGAAACGCGCGAGGCGGTCGAATTCCCATAAAAATCGACGGAAAGAGTCGCCGCCTGCTCGAGCTTCTGCTTCTACTGGTCGCAGCGGAGAAGAGAGAGAGAGAGAGAGAGAGAAAGAGGGAGGGATAGAGAGCGACGGATCCCATGGAAAACAGACGGTTCCCTCGAAAAATCGCAATGTGACTCGTCGACGAGAGGACAAGGGTAGTCGTTGGTCGGCTCGGCGTTGCACAAGCTGAATAATAAATACCGGGAGCGGGCACTGCGACCCCGAGAGTGGTCACAGATGCGCTAGGCTTAGGATGCACTTTACTGCAGTGCAGTGCCAGCCGCGTTGCACCGGCGTATACGTCGTGTCTGTATAATGCAACGTATGTGTCGTAAACCGGCTCTTAAGTATCCTCCGCGGCGTTACCTTTTCTCGGTGACGAGGCCGTTTTCCGATTCCGGTCTCGTCGTACGTCTCTTATTCCTGTCTGGGGCCCGAAACCCACCGATCTCTCAACTCTTACGCGACTAGTGAATCCCTCTCTCCATCTCTCTCTTTCACTCTATGGAGCAGCGTCGATTTGCATTGGTTGCGATCCAGCCATTTTCACATTCCGATGCTTGTATCTCCTCTCTCTCTCGTTCTCGCTTTGTTTCGTTCAGTTTCGAGACTTCTGGCTCTCGGTTTGTGTCCGTCTGTCTCCTCGGCGTGTCCCATTCCCCAGCCCCTGGGATGCACAGCTTGGCTAGCAAACGAAACCTCCACGTTGACGATTCAATTACGAGCCCCCGGGAGAAACGACGCTCGGAGAATGGGTGTTCGTTTATCGCCGCACCCGCGATTTCACGCGATGAGACGGGACACGCGAACACCAAAGCGTTTCTGGAAGATTGTCCCAGGTCGGGGACCATTTGCTGCCTCACTTGCGACGGTTTTCCGTATCGCTTGTTGAAGTAGAGAGAGAGAAAGCCGGTTCACAGACACCGGGGCGGCGCGCGGCGCACCGACGCGACGCGACGATAAGGAGCAGAGTGCGCGCAGCCGTGTATGTATTTAAGTAATAGATACGGCGACGCTCGAACGGAAGGCAACATTGATATTATCCGCGGTGAAAACAGCTTAACACGCGCGCCGAGAAAGCGATACCGAATCGATGCGTTTAATGACACCGGAAGAGGGAAGCGACGCGACGCACAGCGAAGTATTTGCCCCGGAAAAGTTGGCCAAAACTACTGGGTTGTTCGGAAAGTTCCCGTTGATTTTTGGAGTAAATTGAAAACAAAAAAATTGTACTAACAATCAAGTTTATTTAATAATATCTGTGGCTGTCAGGAAGAACGCATGTCACATAATTTCACTTTCGAGATATTGCCGTTTAAAGTTTTGATCACTAATGCTTTAGATATTAGGATATCGGTTAAATTGCATTATTTTTCTCAGCCTTTCGAATTCATTTTCATGACTTTTTTTTGGTAGATACATAAATTCTATACTATAGATAATTAATTAATGTATAAATTCAATTTTTTTTGAAATTGTGACTTGCGGCGTTTTTCCTTGCAACCACAGATATATGCACCATTGTGTTTGAGAACGGTTTACCATCTTTTGGGAGGTTCATTATCCCACTCTCATAAAACGTCCCTGGTTTATCGCTGAAAAACATTTTACGAGTGGTAATACGTTGATTATATCTGATCAGTGCCTTGATTAGGTTTTCAAGGTTAAATTCGCCCCCTCTGAATTTCATAAACCATTGCGCAATGTTTGATCATTTGCAGCATTGTCTCCGTAAACAGTACATATATTTTTGCAACTTGAACAGCATTCTTGCCTTTTCTGTAATAAACAAGCATTAAATGCCGAAAATGCACCTTTTCGTTCTACATGTTTACATTGACGTCAAACAGAAACGATTGAACCTATTTTCATGATAAATAGATACAAATATTGGCGAAAACGCCGCCTTTCGGAAAATGTATAATAATAAAGGTTTATAAAAATAATTGAAAATCGGTGGAGACTTTCCGAACAACCTAATATTTTACCATTATATTCAGACTTGCATGCATAATGTAGTGAGTATTCGTCTTGACGTCAGCTACAACAAGATGTTATCAAAAATACATAGTGGCATTTAAAAAATTAACGCAATTTCTCTTGAAAAGGATCCATATCCGGATCGAAACGTTGAGAATAATCTAAAAATTTGCAGAATTGCTTATTAGTCAAAATTAGATCGAACCTATGCGCCGAAATCATTAAAAAGTTTATTAAAAAATTAAGTTGGTCATAATTTTTTAGTTTGTCAGGATTTTATAAGGATTTCATAAGGACAATATTTTAACACCTAGTGAATATTGAGAACAATGTATTTACATGGAATTTGTTGAAGATTTCCCAGAAAGGAGATAATGGAGCATACCCCGGTAAACCGGAGTTAGGACACTTGAACCGACCTTTGTCATTATACGGGACAAGGGTGTGGTATGATGCGGGCGTGCTCAGTAAGGCGTCGTAATAGAATCGTCGCCTTTTACGTTTAGTTTGCTAATATTCGCTTGCGCTGCTATTATCTGGAATCTGATCGAGTGTGAACGACGGTAAACAATTCAATTGATTCGACGATTAGAGGTAGCAAGCCGCGATTGCAGCTTGAACCAATCGTATCATCAGTACCTCGAGGAAAGAAAATAAAATTGAAGATAAAATACAGCAAATTTACTTGGAAACAAAATATAATAAATTTGTGCGCTCAAATAGATAGTAACTTAATTTGGTGAGATGACAAGAAGATCCCTGGAGGCAGTGTCGCAAGAGGAGGGAGCACGAATTGAGGGGAAATAGTTACCCCCTCTCTACCAGTACCGGAAGAGTGGGGGGAAAGTCTTGATCTGGTGACACTATCCCGGGAACCCCCTTGTCATCTCACCACTGCAGTCGAATAATTATTGACAGGATTAAAAAAGAATGGAACAAGAATAGACTCTCATACTTTTTCCCAACATTAGTTCATTTTTATAATTCCTTCTAAAACTGTTTTATCACACTCTGTATTTACTATCTGCAGATGCTAAAACACATACAAATACACGAGATCCATAAACACACGTGAAGTGTCTGATTATTTTGTGCAGCACCGTATCTACCAGCAGAGATATTTAGCGGTTCGTGTCCCGGGATCCAACTAGCATCCGTCCATAAATACGTGAATCCGCGGGACCATTTGTAGCGCGCATACGTTTCATCAACGATCCAACAAAAAACGGTTGCTGCTCGCCTCGCATCAATTTACCGCACCGTAAGTTTCAATTTATTCCATTGCAATTTACAATCGCACTAAAGTCGAGTGGTTGTTTTGCGGTTACGAGCCGGGTGCGGGCGACATGGTTGTTGTTTTCCATTGCAGCTCAATAAATTAATTTCCGGCGGGCCGCGTACGCAAACGAACGAAAGAAGGATTAAACGGGCGCGAGGATTTCAACTAACAATTAAGAGCAGAACCGTGGCAAAGTAATCCTGCCTGGGACTTTGTAGCGCGCGGCACGGCGCGGCTCGCGATGCTTTTCTTTTTGCAGGCCAGACGACGACGGCGAAGAGAGCAAAAAGGGGAAGAAAGGGACAAAGCGGTTGAGTGAGTGGCGTGTAAAACACCATGAGGGAGGTGTGCCAAAGCGAAAAGTGTGGCTGGGTTCGGGCCGAGCTGGTGTGGGTGCTCGGAACGAGGGACGCCAATGAAATAACGTAAGTGGGCACGTACGTGCGGAGGATAGGAGTCAGATGGAAAATAAGAGTCACGCGATGCCACGCCGCACTGCACCACGTAGGGGCTAGGAGCGTACCTAGTTACATACGCGCACACCGTAATCCGACGGTATTTTCGCGGAAGCTAACTTCGCGACAGGTAACGAGCTTCAACCAGCTTCGCTGCCTGCGTACGCAACTGTCTCGTCGACATCTTTGCCACTCCTGATGGGTGAATCTGCCGCCATGCCGAGCAATTTTGAAGCCTTAGCACTACGAATTATTTTTCTAATCTGTTGCCAACAAACTTATTTTAAACAATCTTGTTTACTAATTATATTAACCCCTTGCCTTACGATTTATTTTACGGTTTTAGTGACTAGAACCTTTTTTGTCGACCGTAATTTCCTGAAAAAGGAGAATATTGATATACATTGTATGCCTATATGTTCTCCAATAGCTGTATATTAACAAAACCATAAATGAATTTTATTTCGTTTTGAAGGATATTATTAACATACATTTTTATCAGGATTTTCACCACGTGTCAGAGACGATATTGTAAGGCAAGGGGTTAAATATAGCTCTCAAACTTTGTTGTAATTTATATTTGTTTTTAACTAAAAATATAAATAAAGGAAGAACCAAATACATATAAGAACCCGTTTTATTTACATTTTTCTTTCTCTGATGTCGAGTCGCACTCGACAAAGGAGTGCAGAGGGTTAACCCTGGCGGATTTTATGCATTTATCACAAAAATGCAAATACAAAAAGATGGGACTAACGTTTCTTTATCTCTTCATATGATGTTGGAAGAAATGAAAAAGAATAATTCTGAGATAATCAATAAAGTTATTCCTAATTTTAATAGTTTCAAAATCGGTTTGGAAGTATTATATGTGGTAATCGATAGACTGCGGATTTTTTAAACACTATTTTCAATTTTAATAAAGTGGGAACACAAATAAAATCTTATTTTCAGTGGTAGTAGCTTCCACAGATCTGAAATAAATAAAAGTCGTATTAAACTCTGTGGAATTTTATATCCAAGCATTTTCTGAAAATTTTCAGAAGCCAATAAATGCATAAAGACCTGCAGTAATGAAAAACACGAAGAAAAATATTTGAAGCTCACTTTTAATAACGTAAATTCCATTTTCTTCACATAAGAAAAACGCACCGCTTTCTCAGGATAAACGGTTCAAGTTTCGCAGCAATTTGAAAGTCCTCTGCTTTCAGACTCGCAGTGCCACAACCTGCCGATAGAAGAGCCCCATCAACTACGAAAACTGCGATAAGGAAATCGGCAGTTTCAATGTGTCAACGCTAATACACGATGCCACCTCCTGACTCCGTAACCCAGTCTCGCTGATATCCTGCGCTGCCTAAGTCATTCACCATAGCGTTCCTTGCGGAAGCGATCCCTCTATGGCAATTCAGCATTGTACATCCTGTAGATGGAAGAGAACTACAAACCTTAAAAGTTTATCTAACAAAATAATTTTTTTTAGCCTCCCAACGAGTAGAACACAGTGATCCGAACAAGATTTTGAATCAATATTTATTATCATGAACATTTCTGCTGAACGATATTTTACTTTGCTGAGAATCTAGTTGGTCATTACTTCCTTTTTGCACTATGCATAGCGACAATAAAACGCTGAAACCATGCATGATTAATAGTATTCCACTAGACGCCACAGTTTAGTTTTAGTATTTTATATGACGGCGTTTTATACGACAATGAAATGCGTTCTACTTTTAATACGTAGAGTGACACGTGAATTTTTAACGTCCCATATAAACGTTGTTTATTTCATTCGTGGCAAAGTATAATTAATAAGTACTGTGATCTATTCAACAGCGTGGTATTTTAAAAGATTTGGATTTAAAATAAAATTACTGATTACGAGTTCCACGAATTAATTTGTTCACCCGATGTATCCAAAGAAATAAATTAATTGAATAATTCCCTAGTGCATCTTTATAATCTCAATAATCGTAAATTAACCCTCTGACTGTGGAAGGCGTATATGTATACACGCTCTCATAGGGCTAATAATTTTGTATACGAGAGGCGTATATACAATAACAAATTTTGATTAGTAACTGTGTTAACTGTTTCGTCAAATTAAACTAATCGAGTTTTAAATTGAAACTTCCTTGTTTTTTAATTTTACTTTAATTTTGGGTCAAACAAATTTGGGATCCCCTATTTCGAGAAGCCCCATAGTTTCAGTGTCAATAAAACTATTGTATTATTTGGAATATAGTATAAGTTCTAATCGAGAATATAAATTAACTAATAAGTGTTTATAGCTGTGATCCGCAGCAGTCTAGGTATAACGTTTACTCTAGATTAGTACGTAAAGCTGTATAGCTTGACTATACCACGTTCGAAACTACTACGCAAGACTAAGACGCATTGTTAGGCTAGATGGCTAAGCCATGATGCGCGAGGTTTGACGAGCGAGTTTGTTCAACAATTCCAGCGAGTAATATATTGATAAGTAGCTAAGCACTTGCGTGATCGTGACTAAGATACCGAGAAGAACGGGACACGTTCAAGCCAGAGGATCTAAGTGTAGATGTGTCCTGTCGAGTGCTAAGCGACTAAGTGACTAAATGAGCACTCGCGTGATCACGACTAACGTACATACTAACCGACCACGGAAAGACTACGAATTCCCAGACGTTTGCTGCTGGAATACCGAAAGGCTGAACGACTAAAACACGACGGATACAGTAGAATAACTAGAGATACTTGAGATATAAAATGTCAGCATATTGCTAGAGGCATCAAAAGAGATATTGAACATTGACGGTAACAATAAGAGTAACTTAAAAAAGTAGAAAATATCACAGTGGCACCTAATCGTCATTTTCATCATTTTTATATGAATTACGTGGCTTATATAATTATTGAATCGCAGAAATATTTAATAACAAAAGGAGAACATTATTCCAGAAATGAGCCGCTCATTTTGAAAGTGGCCCAAGTCCATTTTCGAGAAAAATCAAGCTAGCAATTTTAATATTTACATTTCTACGTTATCTTTTCATTCTGAAGCAGATTTTAACTAATATATTCAGAATCACAAAGATTTTGTAAAAAGGAAATTAGCTGGTTAATAGAATGATACAAAATTTTTATTTTGAAAGTGACCTAAGTCCATTTGTCAGTTGCTTGATGTAAGGAAAATTTGGATATCCACAATTTTTATGACAATAATGTTCACATGTACATTTGGGATGAAACTATTGCATCAAAAGGTTCCCAGGAAGTAGCTTCATGTATCTTAAAAATCTAAGAAATGAAAGGCATATTATAGCTTACAGTGACATGTGTGCAGAACAAAATAGAAATATTAAAGTAGTTTTAACGTGGCAAAAAATTGTCCAAACTATTGAACATAGTGTGGAAATCATAGACTATAAATTCTTAGTATCAGGATACTCGTTTTTATCGAATGACAGAGATTTTGGCGTCGTAGAAATGTCATTAAAGAAAAATAATTTACTGTTTGTCCCCCAAGATTATTATAATGTTATCAAGAAGTGCCGGAAAGGTAAACTTTATTTTAAATAAAATGAAACAAGAGGATTTCATATCAACAAGATTTTTGGAGAATGCAATTTTTAAAGGGCTAAAGGATTCTAACGAAGAAACAATGAATTGGTTAAAAATATGCTGGATGCGTTTTTTCAGAAATGAACCATATAAAATTTTCTATAAGATATCAATGGATGAGAATGCAGAGTTTAAAATACTGAATTTATTACCACGTCGGGGTAGACCAAGAAAATTCGAAAATATTGTATTGACACCACTTTATAAAAATATAAAACAAATTACAACAGCGAAATACAAGGATATGATGGACTTACTACGATATATACCACCGGAGCACCATGACTTCTTCAAATCCCTCTCGCATACACAAAATGTAAATGAGGAATAAATTGTTATGTAATTTATATAGTTAGAAAATTTCCTGAATTGCATGAATGGAGTTTTTCAAGTTTTGTAATGAAATATAAAATAAATTGGATATTGTTTTCTCAATTTGAAGCATTCTAAATTATATCGAATGGACTTGGGCTGTTTCAAATTTTATGACAAATCTAGTTGTTAATTTTGAAAGGGGCTTAAGTCCATTCTTGGTAAGAAGACACATATTATTCACTTAATAATTGCTATTATTTTAATAGAAATTGTAAATTTAATTCTCTTACAATTAGATACACTTAAGGAGTGTGATACATTGGTATCCTATACGTATATTTTTAATTTCATTGAAACGCAAACTCTTAAATATCTCAATTTAAACTTAACAAATGCTCTCGGACCACTTTCAAAATAAACGGCTCAAATATTTTATTTTGCAGTCTCCTGATTACTCCACCCACCATCTTACATTTTGCAGGGAATATGTTAACACAAAAATGAATTTCTAAATTTGAGAAAATGATCTCTGATTTCTGGAAGAGAAAAGAAAATGGCAGCAGATTTCAAGGGACCAAATACTCGATTGATCATTGTTCCCTTCTTTCTGGTTTCGGACTGTTTGCAACGGTCGGAATCTACTTTTAGCCCCGGCGGCAATTTGACGATGGTTATCGCGTGATATCTCGAAACACGAAACTCGTCAAAACGTTCGTGTTACTCGCGTCCCGTACACGCTCGTGACGTTACATGCAACCGGGCCGAGCACTTTAAGCTCCTTACCTGTCGCGAAGTTAGCTTTCGCGAAAATGCCATCGGATTACCTTGCGGCCATGTACGTACAGGAACAACGGTCGTGTATTTTAAAGGGGAGGCAACGGAATTCCAACGGTGGAACCCTCTGCCTCGGTCGGAAACACGTTACACTCTATACTTTCAATGGGATTTAATCGGGGTATTAGCGTCGGGAACGTTGTCCCTCTTGTTTCTTTCACGAGGAACACCGACGCTGCCGGAGTATCCTCGAAAATATGATCCCGAATGAAAATACTCGAAATTGCTGTCTCCCAAGTGATGGGCACCGAATACGCAAATTAATTGACGAATACCTTGTTATGGAATGTGAAATACTTTTATCCAATACCTATAGTACCGTAAGTGCATTACTTTTAAAGAGTCCAGCCGGATTAGGATTGGATTGGAAAGGACTCGTTCGATAGGTCAATAAAGAACCCTTCCTACCAAGCTTCAGGTCCATACCTCTCCCATAAGGGTAGATACGTGAAAGGGTAGTTACTGAAAAAAATCTGATTTATTCAGTTTATCGAAGCACACATTAAATAATTTTTTCAAATTTTTCAGCTGTAGTACCGAAAAAAATTCGGAAAAACACATATCTCATGTTGAACCTCAAGAGCGACCAAACCTGGCAATTAATTTAACAATAAGGTATGGTTATCAACACTGTCTCTGATTTTTTCAGACTTTTAGCTAGACTGCGTCATAGTTGAGAAAAGAATAAAAACGACCAATGTCGTGTTCGAAGGAGATTCGGCAAGTACGTATGCAAATGAAGTGGAATTTGTAATCTATTAGAATCGCAATATTTCGTGATCCCTTCGTCCGTCTGACACGCTCCCTAATTTAATATTCAAAGAATTATACGATTTAACCCGATACCATAATAAAAATGCGCGATTCACAGCGCGCCGATGGAAAAGGGGGTCAAGCAATTTCTCATGACGGCGAAAAAATAAAAAAAGAGCGTGTCTAGAATTGTCTAGACACTGTGTCTGGGCCTGTGCGGCGATCGAGTGGAGCATTGTCACTTTCGAGCGATTTATTGGCGTGCTTAGCTTTAGAATTAGTTACGGACTTGGGTACGGTTGAGGGTTGGGTCTTCTTCCGTATCGGGAAGGCAGGCCAACCGTGCCCGTCAATGACAGTTGACGCATCGCAGGCCCACACTCAGCGGAAAGGCGACACCAGTTTGGGGATAGACATTTGAACAAGAGATCTTTGTGCACAGGCTTGGTTTATTTATGAGGCCTACGTGAGAAACAAAATCACGGATTTAGTAGGCGTGCCACAAATTTGAGATTACACCCCGAACTGGTGATTGGTCCCTTGCTTATCCCTACCAAAGAAACTATCTCTTCCCGAGTCTTGGTAGGGAATTATAGGAGAAATAGCGGACAGAATTGTAAGAGTTTTCAAGGGAATCGGACGAATCTTATATCTTATTTTACTAACTCGTAGAACATCACGAAGCGTTTGTTTTAAACAGTATTAACTTGGAGTTTAACTTGAATTGTGAACGGGAGTTGCGAAGCTAACTGTGAAGTGGACTGTGAACTTTCTTCTGAACTTTCTATGAACTTTCTATGAACTTTTATTACGAACTCTCTTATGAATCTTTCTTACAAACCTTCTTATGAACTTTTTTCACGAACTTTCTTATGAACTTTTCTTGCGAACATCGCTACGAACTTTATTACGAATCATTGTTGCGAACTCTATTACGAACCTTTATTATGAACTTTAGTATGAACTCATCATGAACTTGATTATGAACTGTTACTATCAAGTTTTACAATAAACTTCCTTTCTGAACTATCTTTGAACTTTTATTCTGAACTCTTTAATTGTGTACCTTCGAACTTTCGACTTGAACGTTTCCAAGAGTTCAGGATAGTGTGTGCCTTGTGTACGCATTCTTGTGCAATCCAGAGCGTGCGATTGCTCCTGAACCAGCAGCAATTTGGACTGAACAACGCTCTAAACAGAGCGGAATGCTTGAATATTCACTACACGTTTAAATCTATTTTATTCATTTTCGCTGCCGCCGTCCGACTGACGTTACAAAAACTGTCTGGCGGTACAGGTAATGAGCACTTTAAATACTCCGTATATAATTCAAGCGAGAGCCGTGTACACACAGGAGGTCAAATATTAATAAATCATGCCGCAGAGCAGGAAGCGTAACAACTTTCGAGGTGCCCATATATTTGCGGCCGAACGATCACTTATACATAAACATTGGTCGTAGTAAGTAGTCAAGTAAGTAAGAAATCAAGAGACAACAAAAATAAAACCGCCTCGTTTCAGATCACTTTGTAAAAATACCAAGAATGTAAATTTTTCGCCATTTTTTAAATAATTTTTATATAATTTTTTGAAGAATATAAGAACATGATAATATTTTTAAAGCAAGGTAACCAGTGTAACTATTTTTAAACATGTTTTCTATGAAGAGGTGTCATTTTTTAAATTGTGAAGATTAGAGTTACTCTTCCACATGTGGATAGTAAAATTGTAAAATATTTTTTATATTTTTTCTTTTAAATAACACTCCTTAATGGAGGACGCTGTACAAGAGAAGCGTGACTCTGAAGGATTGTGCACACGGTAATTACATTGCCAAGTTTGTAATGTAGAGTAAGCAGAACTTTGGCTGGTAAGAAGTACGAGTGCCATTCCCAGTCAACCAAGTGAGACAGGTACAACCGCCTGTCGGATTAGTAGACTATTCTCGATCACGCGAGTAGAATGCATACTTCTTTGCTGTGGAAAAGTAACGAGCACTATCTCTATTTCATGAAGATAGAATAGGTAGAACGGGTAACGTTTCCGTCTGATGAATCAGTGAGCGAGTGAGGAAGGAACAGAGAAAAAGTAAAGGTTGGAGAGAAAGAGCAAGGGAATCGAGTGAATAAATGAGTGAGAAGTGGAAAGAGGAAGACAATGGGGAATGTTATTCGAAGTTCAATAGTGGAGACATTGTATCGAGCGATACGAACGAATTTAGAGCTGCGACTTAGGTAAGTAGAACAATTTGTCAAGCGAACAGGCAAGTAGAATAATTTGTCAAGTGAACAGGCAAGTAGAATATGGATTATTTTGGCCAGTGCTAGACAGATAGATACATATATATAATGGTCGTACTGTGCGACGGAAGACCCAGGTCTCCAGCAAGCCAGCAATCACGGTTGCCCTTAGTCAGCACAATCCTCGACGAAGCAGTTAATTTAGGAGCGCCACTTACAAGATAAGTAGAATGGGTACTTATCTGGACAAGTAGAATGTGCTGTGCGTCCATTCAAACGTGTAGATTAGGGGATGTAAGAATTCGTCTGCTATGTAATTCGGGGAACGGAAGTTTCTGTAAGTCTACATTTCTAGGCTGAAATTAAGTGAAATTTCAGGTCTAATTGACTTTGATAACAGGGAAATAAATCTGTATTTAAAACTCCTCCAGTGGAAAGACCCAACGGCTTAAGGAAGGGATAATTTTAGTTTTTAAAAGGCAGTCTAAATTCTTATATGAAGTATCGAAAATATGAAATATATTTTATTCATATCTCCCATTTATAGAATTGATCAGCTGCAATAAAACATTTATTATTAAGACAAAAATTCCTCTTGAAACAAATTAACATTTCGAATTCTACGAACATTTTTACATCCTCTCTTACATGTTTTAGGCTTGAATGTTACCTAACAATAGCCTGTACTATCTGAAAAGATGCGCAATACTGTTCACAGTTATTCAGGCGACAAGGATTTTATACTTCACCGTGGCTTTCAGAGGTAAGCATGAATGTCTCATTTTGTTGGCAACATAAATGATTTTATTCGAATAATTAAACCCCATTTTATTATGCAGAGCTTGTAACTGCACATATCTTCGATCTTAGTTGCTGGGTTTGACTCGTATTAAACCTTTACGAGGGTACCTAGATAAGGAAACGATTATGCTTCTTACAAAATGACGAAACGAAACAAAACCACACTCACGATTGTAAACAATATATAACTGGTGATAACGCTGCTTCTTTCACTAATGTTTATGAATATTTATTTAATTCTACTTAATTCTAAGATAAATAAAAATAATATTATCATTATTAGTATTGAGTATATGATATGGCACCATCGGAGAACAAAGGGCTGTACTTCGCTTCGCGTGTTGGAGAATGCGATAAATGTATTAAAGATTTACGTTTGAGTAGCAACATTCAAATTCGTATGAATGAAGAGTTTCTACAACCATTTCCACCTAATTACCACGCACCATCCGCCGCTTTATCCCACCTCGAGCGTCGATCACTTACCGATACTTTCCATTTAATACCAGGAATTACAGGCTTCCCAGTTGGTCTCCTTTCCCTGCCCATTTTTCATCATTTAGGGGCGATACACCGACTATTCCGCGAAGTACCGATACATCAATTATGCATACACCAGACCAGAGTCTCCCTCTCTCTCCAGCGAAGTCGAATAACAATGTAATTCTAACATTGCTAACGCTTTCTTTTGGATGGCGCTAGTATAAACAGGAAGTAGTATTGGTTAGTTATAGTCATACAATATTCCCTGCATTTTCGAACTCAATTTTCTCTCGAAAACCGGACATCAAACGAAAAATTGTTATTTCTTTTTCCTAACTCATTTTGACATGCAGAATCATCCCCCGTTGCACCACCCTTCCGTCCACATCCTGTATCATTTTTATTCTGCATAAAGATCCACTTTTAATACTTCAACTCGAATGTAACTGCTGTTTACTTTAATAAAATAAAAAAATTATTATCGGCTACTGGGGCAGCTTTTCCAAAATCTGTCAGTTTGGAGTGCGCAACAGTTAAGCCTCCCTCACACAAAAATAAATATTGCAGGTATTTCCCGGCGATAGATTGTATGTATGTGGCGGTTCGGCGGAAATCTTGCGCGTTGGTGTGAACAAACACATAAGCCACCACATAAATTATACTGCTGCGAATCCTTCGCCGCGAAATATCCGCTGCCGTCGCAGAATATTTGCATTGGTCTCTGGGACCCTTTAATCCTCGGATGCTCGAGTCTAGCAACCCAGCAGACGGGTGCAGGGTCATTCTGACCCGTCGTAAAAGTTTATTGCGCACATACTTTTCGAGAGATTTGAAAAGTTACGGGCCGCCTGCTATTGTATAAAAATAGAACGGGATGGATATATGCTGATGTAACGTTTATTACACTTCGGTGCAATTTGTTCGCATGTTGTTCATGGTGTCACTGGAAAGTTCTCTACACCATTCATTTACACCTTAATGAAATAGCTAAAGAATGTTCTTTTATATTGGGTTGGAAAGAAAGTTCGTAATTTGAAAATTCGTTTTCAAATTAAGAATCGTAGATAAAATTAAGGTATTTATTCATACGTTTATTCAATAACACGAGAAGTTGCCTCGAAAATGGCAAAAAGTAATAGAGCAGATTGAAAAATATGTTATTGAATAAATATCAGAATTTTAGCTTTCAATTACCCAATAGTTATATGTTTTCAGTTTTCCACCTGTCGCGCGAGATTGTCTTCGCAAAAATGAATGAGGATAGTCAACTGACACTAGGTTTATTGTTGTCTATCGTTTTCACCCAAATCATCACAAGTTAAATATCGACCATTCGCCCAGATTTCGAAGTTCATTGTCCAAATACTTCCTGGATCCACTGTAGGTGAACAGAGTAAATACGAACAATTTCCAAGAAACAAAAAAAAAGGAAAAAATAAAAGAATAGACTTCGATCACCCATTGTCGGTCAAGGCCAGCAAGACCGGCATTCAGAACTTATAAAAACAATTGCAGAAAAAATCGATATTGTCGCAGAAGACTAATGTGCAGCTGAGGTGAATGTGGTGGTGTTCGATGGATTGCGCTGCACGCGAGCGCAGAAATATTAATGATAAGAAGAAGAGCTGTTGCGGTGGATAGAGAGTTTGAGAAGGTACATGGGAAGCGGTTTCGGAATGACCCGGCATTGGTCGAGCGAGGGTTAAGATCGTTCGAGCAGGCTAAGGTCGAATGGTCGGAGACGAAGACGAAGAGCAACGGTACGGGGGTAGAAAGCGGGGGTAGGAGAGGAAAAGTGGGAGGAATGAAGTAAAGGTAGATGCGGCAAGGGGGTGGGTTACCTTATCGGACGAGCCGACGAGCCGTGAAATCGATAGCTCGATACTTTGCGCCGTCGCGCGCGGCCTCGTTCCACCGTGAAATCCTTCTAACGAGTTTCCGCATTTTCTGAAGTCGCCTCCTCGCGATCTATCACGAACCTCCTTCGATATTTTTTCGAATAAACCGTACTTACCGTTTTGTCAACGAGCTCCCTGTTACTCCCTTTACTTTCTTCGCACGGCTGCCTCTGTGTGCGTGTGGCCACACGCACGTCGGTGTTTTAAGTTGGCGCACTCCTATTTCTCGACAATGCTGTTCCGCGGTCCTTATATTGTTACTTCAGCTTCCGTGAATTCTTCGCCTTCGTTGGCTGCAAGCGATGCTTCATTACACCCTCGGACGTCAAAGCTCTGCGCACACTGTTGTGCACTGCCGAAAGTGTGTGCACACTTAATTGTGTGATCACCTAAAAATAGTTACAAAACCATTAATACTACATCTACAGTGAGTGTAAAAAATATTCGTACGCCCTTTAAAATAGAATAATTTTTTTATAATTGTACCAAACGACCTGATTTTTTATAAACAATTAGAAGCATTGGTTTACAAAATAATTTTCCAAAAATTATAATTTACAAGGTCACATGCAAAAATAAAAAAGGCATTTTCTAAAACTTTTTTAATTGGGACCTTATGAAATATGTTTTGTTGATCTATGTTAGTTATACACATACTGAAAATTTCATCGCAATCGGTTGACGCAGGAAAAAACGACACGCATCGAAAGATGTACGATTCTGCGGATTTTAAGAAGAAACTGATCAAAAGTCGTGTAAAATTACGATTTTCACCATTTATGTATGTTAATTGATTTCGATGAAATTTTCAATATGTGTATAACTAACATAGATCTATAAAACATATATTTTAAATTTTCTTTAAGGGCCCAAATAAAAAAATTTTTAAAAATGCCATTTTTATTTTTGCATGTAACCTTGTAAATTTTAAAAACTTTGAAAAATCTTTTCTGCATATCATTTCATGAACCAATGCTTCTAATTGATTACAAAAGATCAGGTCGTTTGGTACAATTATAAAAAAGTTATTCTGTTTTAAAGGGCGTACGAATACTTTTTACACTCACTGTATGAGGCACTTGAAGTAACCATTTTATATTATCATTTCTGATTTTTCTGATTTCAAAACATTAAAAGATTCTACCTCTGTTTGCAACTTTAATATTACGAGTACTAATACCAATATATTATTATGAATATTATTAACAATGTATCGAGAAAACAGAATTATGGAAAACAGTTTAATCATTACATATTTACTCCTATTAAAATAAACGGCACAAGAATGCTTACTAAATGCATACTAATTATATGAATGAGATATTACAAAACCATTTTAGTGTTTGGTAGCTTGTCCGCCATTGGGATCGAAAACAATGTAGATTAACCATCAATATGTCGCGACAATATTAAACGAATATGGTACAGCTCTGGTGTGGCGTATGAAAACAAGAAAATGAATAATGAGAAGAGAATGTGAATAATCCTGCGCCGGCCGTATTGTAATTCTATATTTCAGCGTTATACTCTTGTGCATACGTATAATTCTCTTTAATGAACTGCATTCATCAACCGCGAGCCACCCGCCGCAACGAAGCAACAAGACATTATTAAACGACTGGAACCACTTTAATAATCGTCCAGTAATTGCCGCAATAAAAAACTGTTCAATGACCGGTGTGCGCCATTGCACCGGCGAATAAACTTACAAAAGAAAAGAACTCCGGGCCCTGCCGGGTAACTGAATTTCCATCTTCCAATTTTTTATGGACCAGCCTCGGTACTACATCGAGCTCGTTAGTGGCCGTTTTTCCGTTCTCGAGGCTAGATTTCTTAATTGAGGCTCGAGAAAAAGATTGGAAGTTGCCATCTAGTTTTCAATTTCCTGTTATCAGATTTTCTGCTATTTCATTCTTATCCCCTCGTAGGGAAAGACGGAAGAAAGAGAGAGAGAGGGAGTACAGGAGCGGAAGAGACAGAACAGAAATGAATTATACACGATAATCGGTCGGAATCTTGATTGTCTAAGGAATCGCAAATATCCATTTCCGATTGTAACGCTGAAGAGGACTTTCGAGTGGCGCAGCAAGGAGCACGCTACCTGTCGAGCGAGTTCTCATCGATAAGGGATCTCGATAAGACAACCGATAAGACGCCGCCAATTGTGACTGGACGTTTCGTGAGCACTTCGTCTTTCGTAGAAACACGCGTTACAACGGAATCATAGAAGGCATCGTATTCCCTGGTAACAAGAACTGTTTATTAGCTCCGTATAGATCGGTTTGCATTAATTAACTCTTTTGCCGAGAAAGCGTGTACTCGCGAACAAGACTGGTCGAATGATCCACCGGGGACCACTATCTTCAACAGACCGCAAATTACGAGGTACGGTCTAAATATGGGAACGCGGATTCTCTGCTGAGGAGCCAGAGTGAAGAAATGTAAGTATGGTTGTCGGTGAACGATTTGATTGTTTAACAAATTTTATTTTAGGAACCTTACTGTTTCGAAACTGTTGAAAATCCGGATTAAAACTTGGACACCATCGGGAAATATTTATAAAATCTTTTTGATAATATGAAGTGTACAAATTCATTTATGGCCTTCGGGATTAATCGTAATTTTGGTTTATGTTCAAACATTTTACTGGGTTCATCATTTACTAATTACATGTAACTTTAGCTTTCGTAAAATTGTCTGAAAAAGACTTTCAATGCTTTTCATTAAATCTTGGCAAGATTTTCGAAAATTTTAAGATCTTCAATACTTTTAAGACTTTCGAAAATTGTCAGCTCTCGGTACTTTCAAAAATAGTCAATTTTCAGTACATTCAACAATACTTTCAGGTTTTAAACAATTCGAAGACTTTTACGACTTTCAGGACTGTCACACAAGATCCTGGAAATATACCAGTATCTGCAACCGATTGGATTGAATTGTCTAGATAGTAAAACCCACTTTAGTTTCTAGGCTGTATACACTTGACCGGCATAAAAATTTCACAAACAGAGCTACAGATATTTGTACTCCATTTAATTAAAATAGATATACCCCAATCGCGCGAATCTATCAATCGAAGTAGCTCCACGTGCAGTTCGATGCAATAAAACATACAACCTCGAAGTTGATATCTACGTTACTCCACAGAAATACAGTATAAATAAAAGCTTTCATAGCTGCGTAGAAAACTTCGAATTAAAATCTTCATATACGGAATTATTTATATTAAATGTTCTGTGAACTGAAAATACTTGAGAAAGTATACCATTTCAGACATTAAAACGAATTTCAAAACAGAATCCTTTGCCATAGAAATTGAACGCTTTGGTGAGAATATTATATAGGGTGTCCCGGTATTGATGGTAGGGTGAACTTAGAGGGTGAACTTAAAATCAATAAAATTTCAGAAACACTCACGCAGTCAAAGTTTATTCTTTACATTTTGCACCCCAGTACAGGATTAACATTAGAATATACAACGAGTGTAAAAAATATTCGTACGCCCTTTAAAATAGAATAACTTTTTTATAATTGTATCAAACGACCTAATTTTTTACAATCAATTAGAAGCATTGGTTTACGAAATGATATGCAAACAAGATTTTCCAAAAATTATAATTTACAAGGTTACATGCAAAAATAAAAAAGGCATTTTTTAACCTTTTTTATTTGGACCCTAAAAGAAAATTTAAAATATATGTTTTGTAGATTGAAGCAGACAATTTTTACTTTGCATAAACGTCAGCAGCCTATTAATAACAACTAATATGATACGAAAGCCTACGTGACACCAGTTGTATTTTCGGTTTTATTACGCTATCGTGGACTCTTCGGAACACCATGCGGCGGATCTATTGCCGGGCTGGAGCTCGCATCGGATACATCCGGATGTACTTATGCACACGTTTATGTGCGGTTGGAGGAAAGCCGCACGGCCGCTAACTAACTTCCTGTTACTCGCACGGTTTCCCTCTCTCAGGATTGACCCCGAATTACGTCGAATGTAATTAAAGTTACGCCACCGAAATAGGCAGGATTTCATTCGTGAGTCGAGGATGTGCTAATGGGGGGATTGTTGCGGCCGGAGAGGAAAAGCTGGCCGAATGCTCCACGGTCGGAGATACGGTACGTTTATAAATGTTTGGTGGTTGTCGGGTGATAAGTGAAGGGAAGGGACGGAATTTCGAAGCGTGTTTATGTCAACCCTAGATATAAAGGAATTCTAAGGAGGGCCGGTTGAATACGTTATAGACGCGCGAGTGATGGTCGAGGGACAGGACTACGCGCTACTGTCCACTAGTATTTCCATGGCTACATCTTCCCTCTGCAATATTCGGACATTCCTTTCGAATCTTTTTAGCGAAACTATTTCTATTGCTCCTGTCGAATCTGTTTAGTGTGAAACTATTTCTATTGCTCCTGTCTCCCATCGATTTTTCCAGTTCGTATCGTGTACTTTACATGGTGATCTTGTGACGAAAAATCCTTCTGAAAGTGTAAGGTTTTTTTCGAATAAATAAAATTCTTCATAGTGTAGGTTGGTGATGCCGTTGTGAACTCCGCTAATGTTAGATATTAGCAACAGTAACGACGCGACGTCGTTACCGTTATTGATTGCGGTTTTCATTTCATTTATCAATTGCGATTTGTAATGTGACGGTTGAAAGGAAAAGACGTGATTCTCAGACGGAGATTCGTTAATTCAGTGCGTTTGTTTAATTGTATTCGACGTTGTGTTTTAAACATTATACTTTTCTTCCGGTTTGTATTGTTGTGTTGTTGCATTATTGCAGTTAAGAAATTAACTGACGTCTCTTATCCTACAATACAGAGGATGTGCAAGGTATTCGTACATCGTTTAAAAACGAATAACTTTTTCAAAATTGAACCCAACAACTTGGATACTCTTCATTGTTGTTCCACTGCCAATTGTTTTACTGTTCTGAAACTTTTAAAGTTAATCATATTTGTAAAAATTTGTTGTGATTAATTAATTTTAATTTTCATCCAGAATCTACGTGACCCATGACACTTGAGACTCCGAAGAATTTATCGAGCATAATCGTCCTGAAACTTCAACAGGAAGATTTAGGAGCAACTGTAAAATTTCTATTCAAAGTTACCGCGTTCGGAGATTGTTGCTATGCTAACTACGTGGTTAAACAATCGTCCAGATTTCCCTCGTCCTCCCTAAGTGTCCCGGCACTTATGGAGGGAGGGAATCCCTCACCCGAGGGACACCCCGCGGGTGTACGTGTGTATTAGTAAATGCGTTCAAACATAATACAATACAATGTGAATCGGTGTGCTGGGGGAGAGAACGGTCGATAGTGTTGGTGCACCCTTAGCTCTTTCATCCTTCCTCCGTTGTACCGGCTTGGAAGAAGGGAAACGGAAGGAACCGAATGGCGAGAGGAGCGAGAGAAAGAGAGAAGGACAAATGGATAGGGGAATGGAAGAGAGAGAGAGAGAGAGGGAGAAGAGCAGAAAGTTGGCTCGGCGCCAAGCCTGTTGAGCGCCACGCCCTGGGGAAAGAAAAGCAAACGAAAAAGGGATGGGCTCGGAGGCTGGAAAATCATCGCTGCGATTCGAGCCAGGTGCCGATCGGCCGACCGACCGACCAACCACTATAGATATAGCACTCGGCCTACCCCTTGTCGTGCCTGTTGCATTCTCTGCACCTAATACTTCCGCCGTAGGCGCGACCAGAGTCTTTTCTTAGCATGTTGATGTAGCCGGGTGCTCATCTTTCCCTCGATAAACCACCGGTTTGTACACTTATCCCACCGCGGACGCGCTCCCAAGTTTATCGTCGTGTCCGCGTAATTAGAATGTAGCCGCCGCTGCCTCGCCGCCGCCGCGCGCCGCGTTCGTCGTAAATGGGCGCGTGCGCGTGCTACCCGAGCATAAAGTAGTATAAACACGGCTTTTTCGGACGTACACGCGTTACGTTATCGCTGGAAAATTACGAGTCCCTCGGACTCGTAGCCTACTCGTTCGTCTAACCGTAGTGCTTTCGCACGAGATAATAGGGCCGTTATTATCGCGGAGTGTGGCCTTTTATGGTAAATAATTCCAGAGAAGGGACTCAACTATTCCGTGGAAAGGATTAATCGTGACGAACATTTTATGGAGTTACGTGACACGCGTTTCTGGATGGACTTTCACCGCGAGCTGTCCCACCACTGTCGGACTCCCGAGGCTTTTCAACCCCTTAACACTCGGTTTACGGAGCACTACAAATCACTGTTATATATCGCTTTATAAAAATAATAAAGACGTATCTATCCAAATTTTATTTGGTTGGTTGGTGTAGATTTAGCATTAATAAATTACCCTTTCTTGTTAGCTTCAAAATATATATATAAATATTATAAGTAGTTTAAATGGTATGAATAGTATACATATAGTATAAATAGAATATAAATAGTATGCACACTGTACAATATAAGTACACTTCGTGAGAAGCAATCGTTTTTCGGACCCAGAATAAATAGTATATATAGTATAAATGATATAAATAGAATAAACAGTACAAATAGTATAAATTGTATAAATAGAATAAACAATACAAACTGTACAATGGTATAAATAGTATAAATAGTAATTGGAGGATTTGATGCACAGGTACTTGCAGATTTATGTATGTATCTTTGCATGAACTCATCCTTCATCTTTTATCAGATAATAGGGTGCCATTCTAAAAGAATCCATAAACAGGCCTACTCTACATCTTCGATGAAATTATTAACCTCGACTTTCAATGTCAAATTCTTTTGTAACTAATTTAAATTCCAACCTTCTTTCCAATTATTCACCATAATCCGCGATAATTGCTAAAAGACGCGACAATCGCGGAGGCAACAACAGACTCGAAAATTTCCGTCTGGAAGGCGTGTAAATTAGCGAGTCAATTGTGCATTCTAATTTCTCTATCCTTCTCGGGCCGGCATTAATTCTTAAGTAGTCCCCTGGCCGTAGTAAATACTGATGGTAGTTGCCGGCAATAAATACTGCATAAAACAGAAGTCCGTAAGCTTCCAGCTCGGAGGGTTAATTTAATCTTCGTGTAACTGTTTAAGAATTAAATAATTATCTCCTGGCCCTTACGCGCGACGGTTCAGCCAAAAAAAAGATGGCCGCGTAGAACTATTTCGGACGCGCTGCGTATTTCCATGCGATAACAAGAAAATTGCATCTAGCTTAACGGGGTGAAACGAAGTGCTTGACGAACGGTAATGTGCAGAATGGCTCACGCAGTCGACTCGGTTGTAGTCCAAAACCAGAAAGGTACAATAACGTGTCGATTTATGTACGTGTGTGATGTATCTGCTTTAGCAGAACCAATCAGCGACATTTGACTATTCGGATAATAATTAGTAGACTGCGGATCTTCATGCAAGATAAAAATTGTATCGATTGCAAGGAATAGAAACCAAACAGAATGTTATTTCTTCCCTCAATAATTTTAATAATGAGGAATCATATATATTGAGATCTTCAATTTTCAAAATTTTTCTACAATTTTCAATTTCATCTACTCAATTTTCCTATAAATGCATGAAGATCCGCAGTCTAATAATTAGTTATCTAGCATTAAATTATATCTTTACTGATTTAAATGTTGTAATATAAAAAAAGAAATAAAATTAAAAACATTCTGTTCTGCTCGAATTTTCAGTAGATGTTTTTTTTTTAAATAATTGTGCATATATGGTGTATGTATAATAACACCCGCTTTTCTTTTTCCTCGCCTACTTCGTCTCACAGTAATGAATCGATCCAATAAAAAAAGTAAATAATCAAGCCTACAGATTATACTTCTGAAAATACAGTGACCGGCATAATAAAGTGATCATCCTATATCGTATACAGGATATCTTAAAACTAATGTTTTTATTGAAAAAGGATCCTATTATCGGGCTTTTTTGAAAGGTTTATTGTCACACCAAAGATTTGTTATCAAAATTAAAAGAGTATTTGCAATAACAAAAACTTATAACTTTATTTTAACAAAATAAGCATTTTCATGTATGACAAAAAAAAGTGACCGCCTTAGAATTTATAGCGTCTTCGTTTAATCGCGATGTGTAAATACGATGTATGCACGTAAAGTGTAACACGACGACCTGTGACTAACAGCTCCTTTTTTACACGTCGAACAAAGCGCAGTAGTACATAGAAAAATAGTAAATATGACCGGTCGACAAATTTCATATCAGGTCCGAAACCTGATTATCAAAGATTGTAAACGCGGTGTTTCGCAGCGGAAGATCGCTCAGAAATATGAAGTCAGCAAAAGCGCTATCCAGAAACTTTATAAAAAATTTCTGAACACCGAAACAGTGACTGATCGGTCTGGAAGAGCTAGAACGCGCAGTACAAATTGGCGTGATGATGCAAACATCATACGAATGGTGAAGAAAGATCCGAGGACAACTGTCAGGAATATTCGTGAATCACTCAATCTGTCCATTTCCGACCGGACAGTGCGCAGAAGGCTGAGGGAAGCAGATTTACAGAGCCGTTTCTCACGTAAGCGCCCCTTGATCAATAAGAGAAATAAAAAAAAGCGACTCACATTTGCAAAAAGGTATGCAAAACAACCCGTGGAGTTCTGGAAACGAGTTCTGTGGACGGACGATAGTAAGTTTGAGCTTCTTGGATGCAAACAACGACTCCGTGCTTGGCGGAAAACTGGTGAAGAGCTTCAAGATCATCACCTCCAGAAAACGGTCAAACACGGCGGAGGTAATATCATGGTCTGGGGCTGTTTTTCTTGAGAAGGCGTGGGTCAATTAATAAAAATCGATGGAATCATGACTGCTGACACTTATATCGATATTTTATGCGAGAATTTGGAAGTTTCGTTGATCCAATTAGGCTTGGAGAATAACTTTATTTTACAAGGTAACGATCCTAAGCATACCGTCAAAAAAACAAAGAAGTTTTTTAATTCCCACCACATAAAATTGCTTGATTGGCCTCCGCAGTCCCCAGACTTAAATGCCATCAAAAATTTATGGTCGATTTTGGACGGAAATGTGAAGAAAACTGGAGTCACAAACAAAAATAACTACTTCCATGCGCTATAGCGAACTTGGGGAAGTCTCGATCCTAATCATCTACATAATCTGGTCAAAAGCATGTCTAGACGGCTGGCGGCAGTCATTAAGGCCAAAGGAGGCCATACTAAATATTAAATTTAATTTTCTTTCAAGAATAAATTGAGATTTATAAAGTGGTCACTTTTTTTGTCATATCTGAAAATGCTTGTTTTGTTAAAATAAAGTTATAAGTTCTTGTTATTGCAAATACTCTTTTAATTTTGGTAACAAACCTTTGGTGTGACAATAAACCTTTCAAAAAATCCCGATAATAGGATCCTTTTTCATTAAAAACATTAATTTTAAGATATTCTATATACAATATAGGATGGTCACTTTATTATGCCGGTCACTGTAATACAATGTTTTCGCCACGTATCACAATACGTATTCGGTATTGGAAAAACGTGTCAAATTGATACTAGCAATGGATTAGAATTAATCTCGACTGACAGCGAATGACCTGGAACCATCAATAATTATATTACAAATCAATATGCAATGCAGGCCAATCACGATGAACGTAGTTTCAGTTTAGATTATTTGTTTCTGTGGTGCACACGCTAAAATTTCCACGACACTGGTTCCATTTTAGCAAAACGGAAAGAAAGTGTTCGAACTTTAAAATCAGTCGTTAATTAGAAATTAATTAGAGATTATCATAGTTGAAATATTGACAACTTCTCGGGAAATTTATTGTTCAAATACCTTTTTCTTGCGTTCGTCAGGAATAAACAAACTTTCGCATAAACCGCTTCACTCCGCCCCTTAAAATGTTGATAAAATTTTACAAGGTCGTTACGTTACGACTAATACAGTGTGGACTTGAAGATTAAATGTCACGAATGCGGCACAGATGAAAGCTCTTTCGCGATTTATCTGCTTATTCATCGGTTGCCTGCATAATAGATAATAGAACGACGACAAGGCTCTGCACCTGAGCAAGGTATCGAGATAGCATCTCGCGATAAGCTATATCTGTTTGCTAGACCGGTGATTTTACTCGGCCGCACATTCGCCACGTACGATAAGGCTTCCGGCCATTACAAGAATTTTGCCACATAGAGAAATCGTGAACGCAACCGAAACCCGTTCCCCTTCGTTCTTGCCCTTCGCGGCCTCGTGCATATGGCCGCAATAACAATTTATCGTGCGAAATAATCGTGTTCACCCCTTTCGAAAGTAAACGAAACCGTTCAGATTAGAAAATTGCAAATAAGGATGCATTACATCACAATTTCACCTCTTTATGTCGCACAGAGTATAATTCTGTGGATCAAAATTGATTTTTAATAATACTCCAAATGTGTGAAATCATATAAATGAATCGTCGATATTATTAGAAAAATGTACAGAAATGCCTCGATACGTGTGAAATAGATGTGCACGATATTTCTTACAAAGTAATGTAAGTCTGTGTAAATTTGTAATTTCGATAATATTCCAAATGTGTGAAATCATATTACAAATGAATTGCCGACATTATTAGAAAAATGTACAGAAATGCCTCGGTATGAGGAGATGTGAACGTTTCTTTTCAAAAAGAAATAATTTTTGTAATAATTGTATGTAACTCCTCTTTTATGGAACTTCATCAATACATTGAATTAAATATACAGCGTATAATATTAAACTGAGTACAATGGTTTTTCTTAATATCAAATCTAATAACGCCATTGGAAATGAATGAATCCCTCTGGTGCGATAATTTTGTCCCACTAGATTGCTAAAATGTCACAGTGTGCGTCGTGGAGATTCATTATGCGGTCGCATCACATCAACATATTTCATACTTAGCTCCACCATTTCCAAGGAGTCGAATGACGTGGAACTAAGAATCACTTTATCCGTATTACTGGTATTTTAAACAAATTTGCATTCCGGTATTTCCGACGATAACGTAATGCTGGTAAAATAAGAAATTTACGAACGTTATTTAAAAGCTACAAAAGGTTACAGCAGTTACCACATACTACAGATACAAAAAGTTAAAGCAGCAGCAAATTATTGTCCAATAAAAATATGTATGTAGTTTCATAAAAGACACATGTGCATACAACAAAACCTACATTTTTACTTGTACCATTATCTAGATGGATACAATCCAGAAATTGCTCGACAGCGTGAAATTAGAATTTCATTAAAATTTTTCAAACTAACATACACCAACGAGCCTGGAATATGTAGTTGATGACTGCAATGTCAAAAGTTTGGAAGGGAATAGAAAATAATCAACGTCATAATTGGAAAGTAATGAAACACATAGTTTCTGTATTTTTATTAATAACTATCTCTGTAGAATTCCCCGTTTCATATGGAGTTTAGCTTCACCGTTTCAAAAAGTTAATTCGTATGTTGCAATTAAGCTATTTCGCTTTGAACTTATTTGAATCGTTTAGTGGAAAACTTATCACTGTGGATTGTACACACTTATGATAGCAATTAATATATCAAATGCAGAAACAATAAAAACATTTAAACAATTTAGAAATAATGTGTTATTTCACATTTGACAAGAGTTTATAAGAAATTTACATGAAGTATCAATTTTTATTTTGCATAAAGAAAGTGTTAATAAAATATGACAAAGTACAGTTTGCAAGAAACAACAGTTATCTGAACATTTATCAACAATTTTGCAGAAGCTATTTTACTGACCTGAACTGCTTGATGCATGTCTGGCTAAGAACAGACCGTTTCTACTTGCTCGGTTAGTAACAGACTCGATTCTACATTTGCAGATCGAAGATAGGCCGCATTTACCTCACTTATCTGTTCCACTGCGGTCTTAATCTAGTTGTTTGGTGGAGATCGGCTCGTATCTTCCGAATTTGATCAGGAACTTTCGTTATTTCTCCTTGCCTGAGAAATAATCTCAGTCAGTCGACTTTCCTGAGCAATCACAAAAATCCACGATCCTCTGGAAAACAAGATTAAAAATAGGAATTTATTTTTACCTCGTATACTATTTCTTTGAAATGTAGAAAACACACGTGTCAAACATTTACTGTGTTATGGACTATTTCAATTATACAGGTTTAACAACAGAACTTAATATAATTGCGAGTAAAAATTTATATTAACCCTCTATTGCATTCCGTTCCCAATTGGGGACTTAAATTTCAAATGTTCCATAGTAAATTAAGTAGACAATACTGAAGACTCTGAGCATGTTGGTTCCAAGTGGGAACATTGCGCTTATGAGTAAAAATAAAATGCAATAAATAACATTTTCTAATAAAATTTTGTTATTTATTTCATGGCCACACTCATTTATAAGTAGACTAACAGCTATACATATTTTTTCAACTCGTCATAAAAATTCATGCAATAGAGGGTTAAAGTTCATTGACGAATTTCTCTTTCGTATCCAAGGAATTTGATTATAGAAGGTGTGCCGGAAATCGTAGAAACGGGCAGGGGGTGAAAGGGCATTTTCCCCATCGATGTTTTTTCTGTCTTCGCCACGGACTGAATTCCCAAGGGATTTACAGGAAAGTTTCAATTGCGGCTGTCCTTTTTAGTCCGAATTTAGTAGTGTCTCGCCGGTGGCTAGATTGTCCACGTACAACTGCTAGCCGCGGTTTCATAGCCTCTAACCTGGCCTTGCAATATAGCACGACACGGTTCAGCGGCGTTTCGAGGCGTCCCCGGTTCTCCAGGAATTCCTGTCCCTCATAAATAAGATTGTCCAATCTAAGTCGGCGAAGGTGTTGGAATAACCCTGAATCACTAATTAGAGAACGCTTTATTGAAACTATTGAAATAATCCGACTATGCGCCACTTAGCAATCGGTCTTCCTGGACTGCTGATCTTTATGCGATTCGCGTTTTCGAGGATTGAAATTCTGTTGGAGCTAGATGATGGATTTTTATGCAAATTATTTTTGTGTCATCTATAAGGAGTCACAATTGAAAAAAGTAAGAAAAATCAAGTGCTGCTTCATCAAGTGCTATGTACTTATTTATACAAAAAAAATAAAATTATTTATCAAAAATGGAAACCCATTCAAAATGAGAAAGCAATTAAAAATCAAGTATCAAACGTGCTCTGTACTTATTTATATGAGAAATAAAATTAATTATATAAAAAATAAAATGATTTATTATTAAAAAATTTCAGGAGAGAAAAGCAACATTAAGAAGAAAGACGCGTGCGATATTGAGGAGGAACTTCATGGGAATTTGAAGAGCTGGGCATACTGAAAACAACTTTATTATTAATAAGAGGGTTCAACCTGAATACTTCATCCGTGGAATCCTTAAACTTGCGGTGGGCACGTTCGTTTTACTATCATGGTTACGGGGGTAGAAACATCCGACGAAATTAGTGAATTTCTGTGGTCCAAAATTGTTGATAATACCATAGCATATTGGCCGATACAAATTCTCGACCGATACAAATAAACATACTGACCAGTAAATTATCTGCTTCGAAAAGGAAGTAGGAAAAATTCATGTAAAAAAAAACAACAACATTTGTGATCACAAGAATTTTTTAAATAAGAATTAACAAATTCTGTCTCTGGCAACGTATATAACAGGGTTGGTCACTATCTCTGTTCTTTTTCAACCGTTCAAAGGTGTGAAAGCCCTTAGGAAATATCGGAGGGGTGGGGATAGGAGGAGAGTAGAAGAACGCAGCGCCGCCAAGGGTGAAAAGGGGATGCGGTTAGGGAGCTGCCGCGTAAGGATGCGTTCCCCAGCGTTAGTATATCGGTTCCGATGGTTTGCGTATGATGCGAGCAGTCTCCAGAGCTTGACGAGCGAAGCCGAACCGAGTCAGGACGAGGCCAGCAACAGCAACGAACGCGAACGGCGTACAGGAGAGAGCGCAGCTCGTTCCGGAGCGCAATGTTGGCCAAGATCAATAGGCGGGCCACGAGCCATCATCCCAGGCGACAGAAAACCCGCTAGTTTTGATCTCTCGCGCAAGCGCTCCCCATCTGCTCGCTCCGTATCACCGACCGTCGCTAATAACAACGACGCTACCGGTTATGACGATCATGTCGGCATTGAAATCTGGCCGGACCAGAGATTACATGTAGTCGTTTCGACGAGTGCATAATCACGTTTCCAGTATAGATCGTCGAACGTTCGAGTATTCATTAACACATCCGAATTTTCTGCTCCATTTTATTCCTTAAACCTTAGCACTCGAGTGGTGACTCAGAGACACTATTAAAAATTGTTGTACCATTATTCACAATATAACACTTCACAATATAAATAAGTAGGTGTAATTTAAAACAGTAAAAACATCAGAAGAATTAAAAAATATTGTTATACTTTCAACCTATTAACCATATTAAGGAAGAAAATAAATTTCTATTTCACTCCAGTTTGTTGCAATTCAGGTAGAACATTTTTATTTTGCATATAGATCCGCTGTCTAGAGTTATTAGTAGCCTGCGGATCTTTATGCATTTGTAGCAAAATTGAGTAGATGAAATCCAAAATTGTTGGAAATTTTAAAGATTTTAAGAATGCCAATATATGATTTCTCCTCTATTAAAATCATTAAGGGAGGAAATAAAGATCCGCCCAGTCTAATTCCCAGTCTAATTATTAGCTATTCGATAATGGAGCTTTCATCGCGCACTATAATCTAGTTAGTTTCAGTATTAATAAATTGTTTATTAAATATCAATAGACATGTGGAATGTTAGTTCATTACTAATATGCATTAAATATCTATTAAATATCAATACACATCTAGAATGCTAGTTCATATATTAAGAATATTATTGTTACTCATGCACGTATAAAATACTATCGTTGCTTGTTCATTATTATTTATTATTATTATTGCAAAATAAGTGTCGAAATTGACTTCCATAAAATTTCGAATCTGTTAAAAGCATCATCAAGAAACTTTCCATTACATATCGGCCATTCGATTGTCATGCATGAAAATTGCAAATTTCGCAAACATACAATTGCAATATCTGTTATAATTATATTACGTATATATGTTGATAGCATCAAAGAAATTTTATTCGGAACTATTGTACATATGAAAGTGTGTAATATAATATTATGATAGTACAGTGGAGTATGGCAGAGTGAACGTAATTGGTTTTAGAGCTTCGTTTATGGTATCCGGTCGCCCCAGCAAATATTTAAATATATCTCCACTGTGACTGTCTAAAGTGAAATTATGAATATAATGGCTCGAACAGGAAAATTTCAACACGGAATAGAAAATATAAATGAAAACTACTGCACAATTAAATTTAATTTTGATGCGTTGACTTTGGAAAACAGGAAATACTGAAATTATATAAGAACAGAGCGAAAATAAAATTCAATAACCGAGATAACCATTTAATAACTATTTTAATGAAAACAATAACACATTTTTATATAATTGCTTTGCAGCTCTATTACACGATATAATTATGATAAAAAAAATTCAATGAAAGATCGACTCCGTTTATTTCACGTGGAACAATTCATGTGAATATGGATCGTTTTCCCATAAATTCTAAAACGTCCTAATTCCACGACAGGATATTATGGAGAACAGTACAAAAATGCATAAATAGTTGTTGACTTTCGTTAAAATTATACCGCAGATTGCTCCGCATTTAATGATATAACCGAGCCAGAGAGACTCCGCATGCAAAAACAAATTGAAAATGTGGAACAGAATTTCTTCATACCTGCTCGCTCCCAGCATTATATACCACACATTCAGAGGATTTCGTAATAAGTAAAGAAACCGAGACGGGGTTAATTTCACATGCAAAAACAAGTCTAAAATGTGGAGTATATTTTTCTCCGCGCGGAGTTTAATTCTCGCGGAAAATCGAATTTATACCATTTCTGTGGTGCGCGTGTACTCTCGGCCCGATTTCATTCACTTGTCTGATTAATGCTGGTTATTTCTACTTAATAACATATCCAAATTCCACACACCCAATATATACATCGAAAATTTTTAATATAAAATCAGAATTTATTGTCCTGATTATAATTGTCATTTCAAGTTTATTAATCTAAAGGTTTCCAATTTTGAAAGCTCGTATGGCATAATTAGAATTTTTCTCATGAATAGACTGATTTTTATGCGAGATAAAAATGGCCAGTGACAATTGCAAAATGCAGGAGCTTTATAAAGATTTATTTCTCTTCTATATAATTTTAGTGAGCTGAAAGTAGAATACAGTATTTTTAAATTCTTTAAATATTTTTAATCTGAGTTTAAGGAAAGAGGAAAAAATAATTTCACGTGTCACAAATTCCGAAGATCATGCACGTCCTCCTGAAATTCTGAGGTTGTAGTTGAAATGGGAGCTTCGGCTGTGTAAGTTTGGTTGCGTTCATTCGATTTGGTAATTTAGTTTGTTCGGATTAAGCAACGGCTTCCGTCCGACGTACACAGGCCGCCCGAACTTCATCGTTTCGAATGTATCCGATGCAGAAAGTTGTCTGCTTAACTTTAGTCTCGGCGAGGTGTATCTGCGATGAAGTTTGAGCGATGGAAATTGGTGGATTATGACGATGCGAAATATTTTTTTATTTGTTCATCAATTCCCTGACGATGCATTCGTATAGATCTACAGGGTGACAAGTAACTGGCGATCCAACCGAGGAGGGGATGATCCCACATATATATATAAAAAAAAAGTAAAAAATTCATCCTTGTCCAAGGGATGCTTTCTAGCCACTCAAGGCCTAACAGTTTAAATTATTAAATAATTATTAGTATTATTTAAAAAAGAATTAGTATATTGAAAATTTATAAATCCTAGGGAAAATTGTTGAGATCAATCAATTGCGATTTCCAGAGCGTCTCCATACAACGGAGAATATTTAAAATTCAATGGCACAATGTTCCTTTGTGCCTCCAAAAATGTGGCTAATAATTCAGAGGCCGAAATGGAGCACTTCGCGCGCGAATAGGTATATTGTTTCATGGGAACTCGGAGGTTAGTGGGGTTTTAAAACGATGATGGGGATGTCGGCGGTGGCGATCGAAATAACTGTATTCGAGGCGAGCCATTAGAGGGGTCGAAAACAGCGCGCGTGTTTATGCGCTGTTTCCTCGAGACCGTATCACGGAGCCGGGCTCTAAAAGCAAATCTGTCTAATGCGCGCCGATTTATCTATGGCTCCTCAGCTATCATTGAACGCATCCATCGATGCATCACCGATAATGGAAAATAAATCGTCCACGAAACCAAAACAGGGAAGAGACGGGAAAACATCGGGTGGAAAAGTTGAAACACAGATATTCATGCTGCGCATCACACGCTACGTATTTCTCAGGTCATTTCAAGTAACTTTTTCCTTTACGAAAATGTTCTGCGTGGCTTAGTTCAGGAGTTATTAACGAAAAAGCACGAATCAATCATTTGCGGAGGCGGGCCCCGTCCGCAGGAACCGCGCTCTGATTGGTCCGTGCTTTCTCATGAATAACTCCTAAACGAAGCCATGGAGAAGATTTTCGTAAAGGAAAAAGTTACTTCAAATGACCTCAGGAATCACCTGATTCAAGCACAACATTTTTAGGAAACCCTGTATAATGAACATTTTGAAAACTTTAGAAGAGTCTGCCCCGATATTTCGCATGGTAAAAATTGTTTTATTTTCGGCGTTGTAAACTATGCTTCCGCTTTAAATGAATTAACGTTGCGAATCTATCGCGACGAAATATTCGCGATAGTTTCCCGGATCTTTTACAGGGGTTGCTCGCGGACGCGTGGAGATCTTCTCTCGGCGTCGCTCGTCGCAGATAGCTGCGAGATAGCTGCAGAGAAAGAATGGAAGACGGAGCAAGAGAGAATTTCAGAGGAGGCTAGACAGCTCTTGTGCGTGTCGCTTTGTGATAAATACCGAGCGGGGAGCCAACGTTACCAATGCTACCTTGTTGTTCGCGTGACCAGGTGATGGGACCAAATCTTATTTATTATGTAATAAATATAATAAATAATGCTTATTTATTGTCGAGTAACTGTAATAAATAAGACCGTCAGAGTGTAGACGTTGGCGTATCTTTCCGGAATTGCGGCACAGAATTGGTTTCCATTCCGTCATAATTTTTATTACTTTTAACAATAACTGGTAACATACACTGTGAGCCATTTAACTTTGCTACGGAATGTATTATTGCTAGACTGCAGATTTTATGTATTTATGACAAAAATGAGTAGCTGCAAAACAATAGAAATATTTTTAAAAATTGAATAGGTACCAATATGTTAATTTCGATCCACTAAAATAATTAAAGAAAGGAAGAAATTCTCAAGTGGCTCCAACTTTTTAATTATTATATGATAAATGCTCCTACCACTAATTGGCAGCGACAACGCCCAGAAGAATGAACTAAGTTTTCAAGTATTGGGTTGGCAAGAAAGTAATTTCGGTATTTTAAGGTGAAATAAAACCGAATTTCTTTATTCAAGCGATGAACTTTAATCAATAATATATTTTCTTATTTATTCTTTTTGGCAAAAGATCATCGAACAAAAGGGAAAATATCTTTAAAGTTCATAGCTTGAATAAAAAAATTCGGCTCTATTTCACCTTAAAATACCGAAATTACTTTCTTGCCAACCCAATAGATAGTTCAGAGCTAAATAAACTGATCAAATATCCGAAGCAGTGAAGACTATATCAAGAATAGTATCATCTACATCGACAAGCATAAATCCATATTGTGATTGAAACTTCGAATGCAACCTCTCTATTGACAAACTTTGCACACACGGGCAAGAGTTAGAATATGAGCAATACAGATTGTATTCCAAATGTTTCGCATAGCACGTCGTGACCATATTCGTGTCCCCATCGCTCTCATAACCCGCCAATCAAACTCGATACTTCTCACTCTTAGCGTCGACGTAATTGGAGCGATGCGTCAACCAAAAAAATCTGACATACCCCTGTCCAGCTGATCACAGTTATCGACTGTGTTTCGCATAACAATTTCAAAACTTACAAAATCACGTTTTGGTTATGTAACTTCTAGAAGCCTCGACCAAATTTACAATTAATTATTTTATTCTCGTGAATTTTGGGAATTTTTTCTCTCCAAAATTAAGACTTTATCCAAAAAATGTTTTCCTGAAGAAAAGAAAGGCTCATCTGAAGCAGCATAATTTGATAATCTGATAATTTCTGTTTTCGAAAATGTTTATCAATTTCAAAATTATAGCAGACTTTTCAGAGATTGGATGCTACTTTATATTCTAAAAATCCTAATAAAATTCGGTTTATTCGAATAAAAATGAATTTCTAAATCTGGTCAAAAATTAGTGTCATTCTTATATAAGTGACGTGGCAATTAATGTTAAATAATGTTAGACGAAATGATTCTGTAATTGAGTTCCAGAGATCACAGAATTTCCGTTCTCTTATCACATTTACGAATTAAGAACAATTTCCCAGACGACTGGCACATGACTAAAGCATATTTGATATTACATGGCAAGATTATACTTGCAGGATTATGTGACGTATGTTATTTTTCCACGGCGAAGTCGCCGGCTTAATTAAACGTTAGTCGCGTATAATCAGGTTGGAGGACGGTATTTCAGGTTTGATATCCCGTACGGAGTAGTTAGGACAAAGCCATCAGTTTTCTGACTGGTGCCCTCGCTAATTGGAAACGATCATAATTTTTGCCTCGCGATTAAGTTAATCGTCCTTGTTAAACACAGCCCCTACTATCCTGGTCGGGGTGCGGTTGTTGTGTGTACGATCGGCTCGAATGAATCGCGCCGTACACGATGAAACAGTGCGCCCCTTAATTAAAAAGCCACGCGTTCACGCTCGATTCCGGCTTTCTTCCGGTATGCACGCAAAAGTTAATTCAGCCGCACAGTGCTCAATTTTCTGTAATTAACGCGGTGTTCCGGATAGAAGAGTTCCCACGCATGTTACCCGCGCAAAATACCTCTATACACCTCTATATCCCCTCGGTCCCCTCTCTCCCCCTACCGCAGTGTTCCTCGTTCCACGGTCGCTTGCCCGATCGACGAAACAAAAACGGCAGAAATAGAAGAAATTCGCGTGTCCCGGCTATAACAAGGCGAGTTCAATTTTAAATGGAACGCTGTGTGGACGTAGTTATTAACGGGAACAGAGGCCACCCGTTTCTCCCTTTTAATTAGCTGGCGGATCCCCGCGGACGCGTTAAGAAGGAAATAACGTGGCCGGACGCCGACGCTCATGTCAAACCTGTCCGAACGAGAATGTAAGCGGGGGGTGATCGATCGGATGTCTCTGGAGCTTTACATTCGATACCGTTTCTATCCGTCCGTCCGGCCCCGATAAGCACCGGAGCGGATCTTTATTTCGAATAAAATCCAATTTTCCAAACTCGGCGAATAAAGAAATTTATCGGAGCCCGCCCGTGTGCCGCCAGACCCGTCAAATATTTTTCTATCGTCGAGCGACAGATGCAAGGGGACCGATCTCTCTTTCTGTTTCGCCACTTCTTTGAATACTTCGACTGGCCTCGAAACTACGCCGTATAGAACCCATTTATTTTTAACCCTCATTCATCCCTCATTCTCAGTCAAGTACTTGTTAGTTTCTCATAACTCTTTGTACCTTTTTCCATTTTCTTCTTGTATTAATCGTGTACAGTGGGTGGAAAAAATATTGGCACACTTTTTAAAGGACCATTTTAATATTGGACCATATGACTTAGATTTCTTTTTAGAAGTTAGGACATTAAAGTACTTGTTAGTTTCTCACATCCCTTTGATCTTTTTCCTATTTTCTTACCCATTAATTACAAGTTGAAGACATAATGTACAAAATATATTGAATAATGACTAGACTGCGGATCTTTATGCAAAATAAAAAGTATTCGTATCAATTGCAGGACACAGGAGTCAAATAAAAATTGTATTCTCCTTTTAATTATCCTATTATCCTTGAAACTAATACATTGACGTTCATAAATATTTTTAACATGTCCACTGTTCTAAAATATACGTGCCCATTTTTGTTATAAATGCATACAATCCGCAGTCTAATAATAACACAGGAATTTTCAGTGGTGTCCCAGACTCGAGTGCTAGGCGTTAATATCTAATTACCCTTTTGCACGTCCTTGCCACAGTAGAGTGTCTGTTAATCACGATCGAGCAAAAATCTGTTTGTCAACGAATCAGTTGGTGCCGTCTGGTGGCACCGGAAGCGCCTCGGCGCTGGAAGGAACCGACCGAACGCAAAGAAGGAACCAGTCCTTAAAAATTCGACGAACCATTTACAGGGACCTGTGATGGGACCAGTTCAGGGATTATTTTGATCCCCGAAAATTTGACTGCCGGTTAGGCCAGCTTCTCTCACCCGATCGCGCTGGCCTCCGCCCTAAGAGAAGTCGGCCCCTCGCCTTCTTTCCTCGACGATCGCAATTATATTCGAAGCCGACCCGCCGCTGCCGCGGGTAAATATGTACCGAGAAGTGAGCGCGACGGGAGACAAAAGCGTTTCCCCTACTATAATCCGCGTTTATGAAAGAGAAACAAAGCGATGAAAGAAATTAAAGTAGACTTCAGTGGACGAGAAATGCTACCGAACGAAAAGAGACAGACTTGGCCGCTGCTGGTCCGGCCCGACCCGACCCGCTCGGGCTTGCAGGGCGCGGCCAAAGAGAGAAGAAAACGTTCCCAACGTTCTGAAATTAGACCGACCGCTTCTTAGAAAATACAATAGCGTCGCGGACTGCCGCTGGTAATAGAGGGGCTGTGCGGGGAGGGTGGCCAACGGAGAGGGTAGAAAAGGGGGGAAAGATACTCAACGTTAAGCGGCGGCCGACTGCGATCGAAGCTTTTTAGGCCCGCAAAGTGCAAGCATGGGATATAAAACGCGCACCGGCTCGTAATAACTAGCTGCAGCCAATATGTACGAGTCCGGAAAGGTCAACGATCGTTCAAGCCCACGCAAAGATACTTTGAAAAGCTCCCTCTCCCATCCCCTCCCCCACCGTTCAAAAATCCCGTTTTTTCATGGAAATACCCGAACCGTCGAAAATATGGCCGGGAGTGCAGACTGGTTCGGGTCCGGCCTTGATTGAATGAAACGAAAATGGAAGACCCGAAATGCCCGGTTTTGTCGCGTGTTGACAGTTTGTTATTGTTCTTAGATGAAATCACACAAAGTGACGAATACTGGAGCATTATCAATATGTAATCGACGGACTTGTGGACCCTGGGAGGACCTTAAGCCGATTAGAACCACCCTGTTGTTATCTTCTTGTGGACATATGAAGGGTGTCTCGGGGAGGGTGGTGCAAGCGGCATGAGGTTCTTGTATTTGCAAGATCAACTAAAAAAAAATTATATCTTTCGACCCTCCGAGAAAATCGAGTTTGAAAATTCTGCGGTTACGCGTATTGTTGAGCCGTCTGGTCATGACCGACCAATTCTACTTCTCGGGGATGCTAACGCGCAGCCGACGAACTTCCAAACTCAATTTTCTTGAAAACGGAGCGTCAACCGAGAAAATGTAGCTCGGTTTGTTTTACTTGTTTTTGCGAACGGAGTCATGCCCAATTTGTCATGAGACATCCTATATAAGAGCCATAGGTAAATAGACGCTTTGTAAGTAATTGAACCTGAAATTATTCTAGGTCGGAAGAAATGTTTAATTTTTAAATTAAGATAGCTCCTACTGCAAAGGGTTAAATCAATATTGAAACGTCATAAAGGGTTTACAGATACAGTAGCCTCATCGACAAGGGACACTGAGGTCAATAACCTAGTTAGAAGAGTGCACAGGGGTACAGGTGTCACTGGGACTGGGTTACGAAGTCAAGAGGCAGCAACACCTGTTAAACGTTGACAGATAGCTCAGATAGAACCAATTTCTTTAGCATAGTGTATCTCACCAATGGAGCTCCTATCAAGGACAGGTCTTTTGTAAGACTTTAATATTACAGATCTAAAAAAATTAGAAATTGTGGTGTTTAATATTTTTAACTTTTTATAAATTTGTTGCAACGATATCGAAAAAGGTCAGCAAAAATTTTACTGCGATCTTTTCAATTATTGGGTCATTGACACTAGACAACAAGAGGATTCAACAAACCTTTCTAAACACTATCAGCATGTAAAATTTAAAGCAATAAATGAATAATAACGCGGTTATTCAATTTGCCTGGTTTTTATCCGCATCGGTGTTTACAAATATTGGTACTGTTATATAATATTTGCCAGTTAGACGATAACAAGTTCCGCGTGATGCAATCAATACTGCACCGTCGTCTACGTTCCCAACAAACTAGATACGCTAACCAGTCGAACTCAAAGGTACGCGCATCCGAGCTACGTTCGAAACCAATTTTTTTTTTTTAATGAACCAACGTACAAAAAGATTGCATTCGATATTCACAAACGTGGAAAAAACACCCCAAAAAAGACAGAGAGAATGGTCAAAATGAAAACATTTCATTCCACGTATCCACAAACTTTCCCCACAAAATACCGTCGATACGAAACAGTTTGCTCGTTGAATAATTTCTCGACGTGACACCGTTTTATTCGAGTAAACAGAAAGCTTAACAAATTTTAATGAGTTTGTTTGGAACGGCTGATTCTTTACTAACAAATCCGCCCCATTTTTTGTCGAACTGAATCATTAAAATTTAATTATACAGCAAACTAAAATTATTTCGAGGATTAGCCAGTTTTATTTGGCGTTTTATAACGTTAAAATAGCTTTTTCCGAATTTTGGGCCAAATACCTCACCGCGCGGTGTAACGATTGGGCAGAAAAATGGGGGTGACATGGTGTAAAATGTGTCCAAACACTGATCAGGGAAATCAGCTGGATCTACACGGAATGAGTAATTACCGACACTGGATTAAGCTTGAACGCTTGTTGAACTTTCTCCGGCCGATCCTTGAAACTACCGCATACTGACCGAATTCATTAAAGTGTGGGAAAGTAACACGGTGGGATAACGGACACGGAATTACAGGAGCGTCGAGGAAGTAAGGTGGGTATGAAGTTGAGAGTACAAGGAGGAAGCGAGAGCTGAGGTCCTTGAGGAGGCATTTTAGTAGTATCGAGGATCACGGGCAGAGAGGGGATCGATCGCGGCCGATATGCAATGAAGATTCGACAATGGGTTCTCGAGTTACTCCGAAATGCCACCGTTAAACCGTCGAACGAACTTTTGCGCGAGCAATAGTTCGAGATCTGTAATATCGACTCCCTGGTGTCCCCCTCGCGACCCCGGCCTCTCTTGCTCTTTCGTTCGCGGCTCACTTCCTGCACATTCAGCCGTGCGAATGTACCGAGCGAAACCTTGCGCTTGGTTAATTCGCGGACACCACTGATAGCCCGGGTCTTCCTGGAAAATTCAAACCGAAATTCTTGCCTGATCGTTCACGGTGTTGTTTCAGCCCTCTCCGCTCCATCGCTCGCGCGCCCGCGCGCTTTGCTAGTTAGCCCAACTTTCGTTCTCCAATCTTTTTCGGAGTCGAACTGACGACGGACAGCTGGCTTTCGTGCTGGTTTGTTGACCAGACCTGCGACAGTACTGTGAGAGGCCTAAAACACTGTTTTTAATGTAGTAGTAATGATATTTGGTCCCCTCAGGTTTTCAAATCCATTTACCACTCTCCCCCTCTTCCACTCTCACTATCGCCTAATTTCAGCGGGACCTACTTTTTATTACGGTGGGTTCCGAACCACCTAAATACCGTTTTTAATTGTCAAGGGATGATTGCGAAAGTTCGCCCCCGATTTAACGAGTCTTCGAGACCTTGAAGAAAAACTATACAGATTTTAATAATCGTAGGAAATGCGGGTGACTGTTTATAATAATTACACTGCGTATGTATATGCAAAATAAATATTGTCAGTTTTGTTAATGGTCCTATTGAGTTGAAAATAATACAATAGTATTTTTTAATTGTTCGATCAGTCTGATTGTTCTGCATTTATTCTATTGATTATTCTCATAAATACATAAAATATTCAGTCTAATTGTAGTCAATTAAAAAACTATTATTTTAAAATGTGACCGTTCAAAATCGCGAGGGCGAATTACAAAGGAACTGCGTACGTGTGAAAAACAAATTAAAATTGTTGAATACAATTGTATGTATTCGTTACAGTTTCAGTGAATATACGCTTTGAAAATTTGTCGAGTATTCACGTTTTTGAACGTGACTGAATAACGTGTCTGACCAATGCTGCCAATTTCTCCTTGTAATAGAGAGTGCTCGATACGATACTCGCCATGTTTATAGTAGAACACTTTCTACCTCATCAATATCTGCTGAATTATGTATTGTGAAAAATACTGAAATTCCAAAGTATTTGATAAAATTAAAATAATTATAGACATTGAAAAATAGAATAATACGTTTCGGTATTGAATAATGTTTACCTAATTATAAATCTTTTGGATAGCGACATGAGCATAAACATTTGCATAAATAATCGTAGGAAGTCGTAAGTGATTTCGATAAAAAACGTTTCAATTTAGATGAGCCCAATACCATAAATAATTCAGCCGAGAATGTTATAAATATTTTAAATTTCCTGTTTACATGAAGCACATTGTTTAATGGATAGAGAATCAAAAATGATTTGATATTTTAATAAGCACAATATTCTAGAAAATTCGAGGTAAGAGAATGTAAGCTGAGAGGACACGAATCAGACTAATTTAGTACCGAGTATCTCTAGTGCTGCTAGCTTCGATGTGAGAAGCTTGAATCTGATTAACCAGAAATCGAAGATCTCGAGACAAATCAATTTGACGTTGTTAGGCTTAAATTAAATTACCGAAGAACCTATAAAGTGAATCGTTTTTACTCGAAGTAGGAAATTCGATATGCTGAAAATTTATAAATTCGAGTCAAATCAAACTGGACGTTTAGGTAAAAATAATTCGATCCTAAATGTTTGATCAGATTTCGATGTTTAGACTCGTTTCAAATTAACCCTGGATCGAGTTAGTCACGTCGGAGCAATTCAAGACTGAACGAGTTGCACCAGATCAAACCAGGATTGATAGACTCAACTTGGACGGATTGAAAACTGAGCAACTGGAATGGGGCCAACTCAAGATTCAGAGGTAAATCGTATCACTCCAGGACAGGAAAATTCGATGGGAATCACACTGACAGGGATCCAGATTCTCGCCAGAATTTGTTCACTCAAATTGTTAAGTCTCACAACTCATAGATCATAATTGCATAATATATACGTGATTACAACTAGGAGGATTGAAGAGGGTCCCATATTTTAATCTGAACTAGATATTTGTAACTACATATTCATTGTTAAAATTTTTTTAATTTTCATGCGATATTGAATTTTGAAATAAATGTTTTTTCAGTAGTGATACAATTTGGAAAAATAGCTTATACAAGATCTGTTGAGAACAGCTTTTTGCTTTCAGTGCAAATGTTTATTATTATTCTTGCAGCCATAAGAATAAATCTTTGAAATTGGACGCGCCTTTATGGAGTGAGAGGATTCGCTCCCTATTGTTTTTGCATATTGCGTATCCGATACAGCACACAGACAACGAAAACCAATGCTTCCGGGTAATGCAGACTGTGTTACAAGGCACGCGTTCGTGAGGAATCCAAATATCGCAGCGAGACTTTAAGGTAGCATTATGTGCCGCACTCTGCTCCCAGCAATACCATCCACTGCGGCAAAAGGACTAATAAAACTTTGCTATTTACTGTGTAGTGTACGTTTATTTCTGGCCATTCCTTTTATGAACAGGAAAAAGAAAATATGACGAGAATGTACTCTTGAAGTCACAATATCCCTGGAAATTGTTTCATTCGCGGCCTACGAGACTGGAAGGAAAATGTAAGCTATTATTATTCATGACTCCAGAAGCCAACACATTATCTTAAACGAAAATTCATCACTGCGCTCAGTTGCAGCCAAATAAATTCTCTCGCTCTCCAGATCTAACATTGTTTCTTCCAAGGACCCCCAACACTTTGCTACACTAATTGGAAGTTTACGAAAATAAAATTCATAGTATAAGAAGTTTATAAAAATGTACTTCCTTGAAAAGTCTGATTCTTGAAATCATTTGAAATAACTTTTTCCTTTGCGAAAATGTTCTCCGCGGCTTCGTTCAGGAGTTATTCATGAAAAACGTACACCAATCAGAACGCGGCTATCTCAGCGCCACCTGTCACGGAGACGGAACCCGTCCGCGGTAGCCGCGTTCTGATTGGTCCTCGTTTTTCGTGAATAACTCCTGAACGAAGCCTCGGAGAATATTTTCACAAAGGACAAAGTTATTTCAAATGACCTCGGGAATCACCCTGCAACATTTCTGGAGCACTCTGTACAACAGCTTCGTATTTCACGGAAATAAAGGGAAAAAAATAATTTGAGAGAATCGAGCATCCAGAAAACCGCGGTTTCACGAGCAATCGGGTCGGAAGGTATCGAACAGATTTCGACTGCATCTGACGGCTCGCGTGGCCAGTCGAAGCGCGCAGGTGAGCGCAGACGCGTATTTCCAGTGCGTAACCAATGTTTGTTCAGCAGTTTTCGATTCGGAATCACGCGGTTGGAAAGAGCATGCATCCGCTTCATCTGCAACGATTCCAATTACCCTGCTCCAACGGCTCCTCGCAAAGACCGCCTTACGTGGGCGTGTGCGTTTCGACTTTGTGACGCACTCGTCGTTTGATGACGCGTAGCCGGATAACTTTATACAGTCATTAAGTTAAGGATCCCTGGTCAGAGGGAAAGTTCTAGGATCGAATAAAATGTAAAGTTCAGCGTCAAAGTTATCCGCTATGCAACAAGGAAACTGCAGAGAAACCTCGACAAATGCTATGCTATAATACACTCGACAACTTTGGAGAAGGGTGAACATATTTTATTTTTTAATTCGAGTTTTGTGTTGCATCGACTTATAGATCATTGGTGACATACTGGTGTCGAAGAGAGCTAAAAACTATCTTTCTCAGTGAAATATAATCAATGACTAGAATTGTTCATTTTGCCAGTTTCATAATTACAGCTACGTTAAAGATTAATGAATATAGTCTATCAGAGAGAGGCTCCATCTAATTATAACAGTGGATAGAACGGGGAAAATCGATTCCTGTGAAAGAGGAAGAAAATATCCCGTTTCATCCTCTTCGAATCTGGAAAGGATAAAAAGGAGCAGTTGCAAGAAAACTTGAAAACCATCCTTCACAAAGACTTACTCAAACAAGGAATACGAAGTTGAATCAATCGATAGCTGAGCTAAAGTCGAGATTGTAAGCTTGCATAAAACAGATATGGATCATCACGGTTATGAAAAGTCTTTATTTTCTTATGCAAACTTTATGTATGCGAATCCAAAAATACGTGCAGTTCTTTAAACCTAAAATTAAATTTAATGTGAAATGTAAAGTAAATTTTATTATAGCCGTTCGTACTGCTTAGGATATTATGTATTTTAATCAAGGGAATCGTATTTCAAAAAGTAAATAATACTTTTCTGACCTTTTACACCAACCGGCAATGAAACACTGAAAGAAACTTCAGTGTGAGAAAGAAGCATTAAATTTGCATGAAAGAAATATTGAGCAAACTGCTAAGAAAATTTTTAGAATATATGAATTATTTTATATTCTACGGCGGATTTTTATGAAAAATGAAAATTGTTTATGTTAATTGCAAGATACAAGAGTTGCATACATTTATTTCTATACATGATTCCAGTACTTCAAAATGTATTATTTCAATCATATATTTATTGATATATAAGTTGTAATAAAATTGTGTAAGTTTGAAAAAGAAGTTGAAATTGTTGAAGGAAATGTTTAAATGTTTGATATAGTTTCACCGAAGATAAGCTTTGAAAATTTGACCAGCCTGTGTTTGAACATGACTGAATCATGTGTCTGACCAATACTGCCATTTTCTACTTGCAATAGACTGCTGGATACGACATTCACAATTTACTATGTATCTATAGTGCCTCTCTACCACATCAATATCTATCGTTAAAAATGCTACAATTCTGAAATATGTATTTGGTGGATCAGTACTACTAATGAGTAAATAGCGGATCTCTATGCAAAATAAAAAATTTTCTATCTGAATTGCAACATGCTGAAATTAAATAGAAATTAATTTTCTTGTTTAATAAGTTCAAAGTAATGTAACAGTATTTTTAAATTCATCTAATGTTTTTACCGTTTTAAATTACACTTACCATTTTTGTCATAAATGCATAAAGATCCGCTATCTACTAATGAGTATCTGACACGGCATTAAATATACAGAAAAAGAGACGGTATTTATCCGATCGGTGAAAAATTAAAGCAGGGAGGTTATTGCTCCCTGGAAGGCAGAGGAGAGCCGCCTTGTGATGTTCGTCGAGGGTACCATCTTAAGGGTACGTCGCGTGGGGGTGATTCGGCCGAAGTACGCAGAGCGTGGGGAGCCCTGCGTGCGGCGTGCAAGTTACTGCAAGTCTTTCTCCCGGCAAAACCTGTAAAAGGTACACTTAACCATCTTATAACGTAGTACTCGGAAACCACGGTTCGGATACAGCGCGGTGCAAAAATTGCAACGGCTATAGGGTATGCTGCCAACACGATTTCCATGTAGGGTAAAATTGTTGCAGTAGTCAGCATATAGAGGTCACTAGAGAGTCATTGTTGTTATTAATCACATGCTATTTTCTAAATGTCTATTTTCAGGAAACTAACTGTAGGTACTGAAATAAGGGGCACTTATCCTAAAATGACTTAGTAAACTTGAGCAAATCTCGTACATCCCTCTGCATCCCCCAGTTGTATTACTTCTAAGTTTTGGTTAACATTATAACATCGTGTGATCAAGAATGATTCCATTGTACATGATGTTTTTCATTTTATGAATATGAAAGTGGTTGTGAATAATGGTACAGAGTCACCCCTCGACTGCTAAGGGTTAAGATATTTAATAAATATAACCTCCCTCCTTCTGTTAAGAAACTATCAATGACAAAGAAGTTATCAGCTGTGAAGGAAATCACAGTGCAAGGGTTGGAGCACAACAGGGAACAAATTAACCCTGTTACAGAACCGAACAAATCACTGAAAATGCTCCTAGAATTCCCGAGCTCCTTCCTGTAAAGCTATCCCTCCGCACACGGGACTCCGTCGCCATCTGGCACCCACTCGCGTTCGAATCCGAGCCCGAATAATAAGCAGAAGTTCGAAGGTAAACGGGTAAGAAAGAGCCGAAAAATAAGAACGCTCGAACGCGAACAATTACGGAGGAAGTAGTTCGCGGTGAAATAGACAGTCAGGTGAGGGGGTGTCGGAAGGGTGGAGAAGTAGGAGGTAGGTTGAAGGGGTGAAGGTAAGGGGGTGGGTGGGGAGCAGGTAGAAAAACATCCTTGGCGGTTTCGAAGCGAGCGAGAGTTTGGGAGGGCTAATCAGGGGCGAAAGAGGAAGACAAGCGGGACAGGCGAGCAGGTAGGCAGGGTAGCAGGCAGGAAGAGAGGAAGGAAGGGCGCTTGCGCGATGGTACGGCCGGGCTAGACGCGAGAGCCGCCACTCCCGAGCGCGTAGCGGTGTAGCGCGGGTGCTGACCGAGTGTCCCCGTGAGACGAGCGAGAGAGAGTGCGAGAGCGAGCGAGTGAGCGAACAAGCAAGGCTGAGGAGAGTGCGAGAGATTATCTCGAGATCGAGGCGTGTGGCGAGAGAAGAGAGAAGAATGTCCATCGTCGAAGGAAGAATCCCGTGGAAGCGGAGCCTGCGGCAGGACATCTTCGTCGACCAGGCGGCTCCGACCTTGTAGGACGAGCAGAACGAAGAGGGGATCCTCTACGAGGAGGATCTCGTCGCTATCTCCCTCTTCCACCGAACCCCCCGTCGTTCCATGCCCCTTCGAAACCTCCTGATCATCCCCGCGATCCCCAGGTGAAGCGAAACAGGAGGCACATCGGAAGAAATCTCGCATCGGTAGTCGGAAGAACGCTCGCGAGACACGCATACACACAGTGCCTCGAGGAAGCTTGCAACGACGACGACGACAAAGACGGCGACGACGACGACGACGACGACGACGACGACGACGAGAACGGTGCCTCGCGAGCGTCCGATAGTTAACCATCGGGTGGTGGTGGTCGGTTCGTTGCAAGATTCAGGCGGGCGTGTTGGTTAATCGGATCGTAACCCGCTAGCCGAGAGACTGTATCGGCGACACCGAGCCGAGGCGATACACGGTGCTGCGACACACTGGGGAAACTGGGTGACACTGTTGGATGTTGAAGACGACGGAACGAGATTATCTCGGGGTTAAGAGAGATCCCGCTGTGGTCTTGTCGCGAGTGAAAGAAATCGGGGAGAGGAGGAGGGGTGTAACACCCTCTCGCCGTTGGTTCTCGAAGAGAACCGATCGCTCTCTGGAGGCTCGGCCGCGAGGGATCGGTGTGAGGTGATTCGATTTCAGCCGGCTATTACAGTGTTCCGAGAGGTCGAACGCGAGTGACAGTGAAAAGCAAAGAACCCCGGTGGAGATACGAGTACCTGACAGCCGTCGAGCTGAATCGCGAGGAAAGGAAAAGAAAGTAGAAGAGAGAAAGAGCGAGAAAGAGAGAGAGAGAGAGAGAGAGAGAGAGAGAAAGCGAGGACCGAAAAGCAGACGGAGAGAGCAAGACGGAGGTAGGAGGGCGGGGCGGGTGGGAGGGAGGTAGGGAGGGAGGAGGAGGAGGACGTGGAGGAGGAGGAAGAAGGGGGGAGGGTGAGACGCGGACGGCACGCAGAGAGACGCCGGGTCAACGCGCCAGGTAACAACGCCTCAGGACACCCGCTGACGTCCTCATCGACGTCCTTGTCGTTGTCCTCGACGTGAACGTGAACGGCGGCGCGCCGTGATTCCTCTCGAAACGCGGACAACTCCGTCTCGCATCTACGGATAATATGATGTCCATCCACGCCGCCTCCTGGAGCTTCGCCCTCCTCGCGGCCACGGTCGCGTTGCTGCCCGCCACGCATCGTGCTCCGTTCGCCCAAGCCGCGTAAGTATCATTCTCATCGATCCCCCAGTAGCTCCCCATTCCACGCGCCACTATCAATCTTATACACCTAGCCTATCTCGCTCCCGGCCAATCTTTCTCTCTAACCCCTGCGTACTCTATTCCCCCCTAGTGGTACATGCTTTCCAATCTGCAGGGATCGCGCACACAGCCGATCCTCTTTCTAACCGCTGATTCTAGGCATCGACCGTGTAATCTTACGATCTCCCGATGGCTCAAAGATAACGAGCTCTGTGATCAGGTCTGATAACGGGACGCATTCATCCACGTTTAATTGAAAACTCCGTCCTCGTCCTGTGTGCTCGAAAGCGGAGACGTACGCGATTCACGAGTGGGAATATACACACGTACGTGCATATCCATCCAGCCGTCTCTGAATCGATAGCCAGTGGAAACAGTTCGCGGACTTGCCGTACATGTGTGTGTGTATGTTCTTGTGTGCGTGTGTATATATATATATATATGTCTGTGTGTAGGTGGGTGGATGTGTGTGTCTGTATGTGCGAAGGCCTCTTTGAACTTCCCGGCCTTACGAATCGGCGAAGTTGATACCCGCAATGGAAACAAGCACGCGCACATTAGACCCCGCGGCCCCCGATGCACGGACTCGTCCCCGAAGAATCTCCAGTTTCCTCGTGACCCCGACCACGGGCGCGAACCACGGGCGAGTTCCAGTTAATCAACGGATACCTAATGCGGCTAAAATACCGCGGTGTAAATCAATAGACGCAGCTGATTCTACGCGGCCCCCCCCCCCCCCCCGCGGCACGGAAGGATTTAATTAATGATCCATAATCCTATATCTCGATTATATACGCTGGTAGCCAGTAGCCGGAGAGCGCCGCGGTGCATGCAGCCGTCCGAGCTGGGGACGAAATTGGTCGATAAACGGTTTTAATGGGCGGCGATGTATGCGAAAAACGGGATGTGCGTTCTCGCGCCTATCCACCATCCTTGGGCCATCTGATTTCCTGACGGACACGCCAGTCCCCACGTGTCGACCCTGTACACATGCACACGCACACACCTACAGCAGGAGACATGCACATACACTCACGCACGGAAATACACACGGAAAGAGGGACATGTAAACGCACATGAGACGTCATCTATCTTCGACATGGCACTGCCGACAATACGCGGGGGCTGCGAGGGTCTACAGCCTTCGCCGCTGTCTGGATGCACGTTCGTGATTGCATGTAAATGAGCGGAAACATGCAGCTACGTTGCATGCCCAGACCTACGGCACACCGAGCGGGCGCACGCTCTTACAATGATCACAATGACGCCGCCCCTAACGCTCCCGTGACTCGAAGGCGAAAGCAAGGCGTCATCTCGCGCTTTAATGGGGTCCGCCGCGTTTACCGTTATGTTAAAAAATTCATTTGTCACGTGATTATCGCGAGCGACGATCTTCAAACCGCACCACTAATTACAGCTACGTGTTTTCCATAGTGTCCCAGTGCGTTTGTTTTGTTGTTCCTTGTTAACTTATCGTGGTCAGTGTGTGTTGTGAACGGTGTTCGAAGTTGTGTCCTTTAATATGGGGACTTGGACGACGTGCGTCGATCGCTTACGTGTGCCGATGACACAGCGGTTTGTTGGAAAGTGTTGGAAAGTTTAAGAAATGCTGAGATGTTGCCGAGAAATTTCAGTAATCCCGACGGAATTCGCCGAGCTTGGAATCATGTTTGCGTTCAACGCGGTACGCGTGATGTACGCTGCTATCGGGCACGAGGACGTTCTACGTGGAATAAAACACGGAAACTGTGAAGTAAAGCACTTCTCGTGACGAGCTTTCCGAAAAGTGAAGCCTTTCTGTTCTGGAAGTAGTGTGAAATGACAGTTTTCGGATTATTTATTTTGCAATTGTTATTTTTAGAGGACAATACAAATTTATCTTTAGTGCTCGATTGTATAGTAGTAATACATAGGTTTTTGTTTGAAATCAATAGAATTTCATCCGATACAAATCAACAGGAATTTATACTCTGAAGACAGCATCAATGTGTGTTATTTATAATAGATATTTTTAAAGGGTGAAAGTTCTATTAGAAATACATTGGTTATTATTACAAATACCGACATTGGTGTCACATTAAACGTGTAAAACAACGAATAATTAATCAGCTCGATTTTTCGTGAAATTGATTTCTAACAAAAGGGGAATCATATTTTCGATAAATTTCGGTGTAAAATCGCCACATGACCCAGCGTAATGGCATTTTCGTTGCTAAAAGGATTTTCGTAAAACTTGTTATGAAATTTAGCTGTTTAACGTGTAGAATGTATATTACACAATTAATACAATTACTTGTGCATGCAATTTGAAAATTAATTTTAAAATAGTACAGTGAGTTTTGGACCACCATGTATAATAATGATAATTATTGTTCTCATTAAAGACACTGTTACAGTTCAGAAAATGTGTTCTCCTTTTGAACAACGTTTTAGAGACTAGCTTTTTGAAGATTTTTTGATATTTTGAAATATTGTTAGATATTAAAATAGAAAAGTAGTTAATTTTTTGTCAAATGAGACAGGTATCTTGTTAATTGTGTGTGCGCGTAGGTGCGTTGTCTGATCGGTATATAGCCAGTGTCTCGAGAATGACAGCAGCTTCGTGAGAACAATGGCGACGGTGAAATTAGTTGTACCGGCCCATCCCTTCTCGTATTAACGCGCGATCCACTAGCCAGATATATATATACATATATATCCCATATATAATATATATATAATATATATCTCAAGTATATATGTAATCCGCAAACGTTTCAGCAACCCGAGGACTTGATATCGAGCGCTATTTTCCAAGAATGTTTAATGCATTTAGTTATCGGCCCCCATTTTCGCGACAGCCTTAATCGGTTACCGAGGCTCCTCTCAAACTGCATCATTGTAAAGAGAAACATTACCGTTCATTTTCTTTAATGTGATTTCATTTGTTGAACCGACTTCAGTGTCCCGAATGAGAGCTTTCATTACATAATAAAGAACGTTGAACGTACCCATAAGAGCTCAACTATGTTTTCCTGTTGCAACCTACTTGTTTATACAAAATTTACATTAGTTTAACTCTTTTCGATTAAAATTACTTTAAGAAAACTGTTTGATTCAGTTATATGTAAATGTCACAATAAAAAGTTAATGATACGTTTTTACTTTTCACTTCTCGCGATTCAAAGTATAATTTTAAATATCACTTTCTATTTTTCTTGACAGGGGAAATGGAAAACAACGTAATTATTGATTCTAATAAAAACTCATTAAAAAATATTTTAACTTTCATAATGGCTAATACCAATAGAGCTGTATACTGGAGCAAAATGGAGTCAAAGGCGCGATAAGCACAGTTCTACTTTGCATTCAGGCTATACAGAGACCTACACAGGCTATACTTGAATTAACCTAACCTCTTCAATAAGAGTTGGAGCCCGGGAGATGCAGAGCGGCAAGATAATATAAATTATTTTAGAGAGCTTAATGTAGGTCGCTATCCTAAAACGTATGAATTATACGGAAAGTAGATCAACACCCAAAGATTAGTGGTTGAAAGCAGCGTCACTGGTTGCTTCAATGAAAATTACTCGAAGAAAATGCATGCCATTCATTACTAAATTTCACGGAACATTTTAGGTTACTGTTCTACTGTGAGTTTAGGGTATCTAGATGATAATATCTGAACGAAATTGAATTAAGAGGATTGCTAGCAATTCATATTATAAACCTCTTCATATTATTCACATGTTTAATTATTGAACCTATTCATAATTTTCATCGACGATCCTTTTAGTTACTTAAAGAATTGCAAAATTCACAGAAGCGGATAGTATACTTAAAATAGATATTTCATGACATTTATTTGTGTAGGTTAAAATAAAATATAAAAATTGTCATGTACCAGTGCACTCAGAAGCCTTTTAGCAAGCTTGTCTGGTCAATACTAGTCGTTTCTACTGCCATTACTCTTTATAACTGTCGACAGTAGCATTGCATCACACGTTTCCAATAATAATTTCACGAACGTATAATAAAAATAATTTGATAAAATGTACTTTTTGACAAACGAAGTTTTAAGGCAGTACTTTCAAGGAAAATGCGTGCAAAGTGTTGAATGTCTCTACCAGCATGTCGGAGTGGGTATGCATTGTAGGTCATAACTTCATGGCTTCCATAAATTTTTATGTGAATTTTTCATGTTGTAGTGTTTAAAGCCAGACCTATCGGGTACAAATATTTTCTGAAATCGATGTCGTGACCCTAGATAACGTGGGAGGGTGAAATCCTCCTCAAGTTTTTTTTTTAAAGTAAATGAAACTTTGGGGGTAATGAAACATTGAAAATAAAATATGTGCTTTTGTAGGAGGACAAAGATCTTTATAATTTAATTATGGTAACGTGTTAAGTAAAACGGTGTAGAGCAGGCATGTCAATGTTGATGACAATTTATAGATTTTACACTCCGAATTCACCCTTTTGCAAGTCAATTTCACCCCTTTCTGTAAATCAATTTTACCCATTAAGAATATTTAAAATTAATTATTTATTTATTTCGATTAAATTATATATTTATTTAGACACACGAGTTTCCTTTTTTATTTCGAGTCTGCTTTTTTCTATTGCGGCCCTCGAATGAATTTATATCGGGTCGTTCGGAAAGTCATTTCGTTTTCTTAAGAGAAAATGAAAGCCAATTTTTTACTATTTAGAATAAGTTTCATGATATTTTGTTCTATGGTCTCTAGCGATTTTTCAGGCAACTTAAAGATCCCATGCTCGTAGAATTTCTGTTTTTTATTAGCAAAATATTGAGTTATATGACTTTTCGCGACTTTATTTGTAATGAAATTTGCACCGCATAAAAAATGTTGAAAAAAGCGAAAAAAATAGTATAACCGATGGTACATCCTCTCTTTAAACGGCGCACAACTTTTTCTTTCGTGCACTACATTTTCACCCTTGCGATAATAAAAAAAAGCAAAGGATGATGAAAATGCGTACTTTGATTTTGCATATTCGATGTGATGATAAAAACATACTTGAAAGATTAGAAAGCACTACAAGGTAGGAACTTGCGTCCGAAATGTCAGCTGTTAAGATATACCACGATCTTGCGATTTAAAATAAGATTAGCAATAACAAATGGAAGCAATGCCATCTCTACATGAAAAACGAAATGACTTTCCGATCGACCCAATAATACTTAATGAGACCCTTGGTGGTAACAGAGTTTGACATGCCTAGAGAGAGGAGTCCTCGGTCAATTCCTCGAAATATTAACGGCGCAAGGAGCGACGAGGCGTGTTATGTCTCAACAATTTTGACCGGGGTTGCTATCTAATTCAGGAAGGGTGGAAGAGGACAGTTAGGTATAGTCGAAGGGATTATCAATATTTACGCTCTTCCAGCAAGCACAGTTCGGATCGTTCCACCTGTTTTCTCCTCGAGGGCTGTGCCTCTCTGTAGCCTCCTCCAAACCCCTACGAGTACCAACCGCGGACGTTCTGTAGTGTGGTATCGGTGATCGCAGTAGAGCTCTCGAGCAGGAGGGTGCTCCCGACGTGGCAGAGCTCCAAATCCTCCTACGCTGCCACCCTCTCGCACCGCTGTCGCTACCCCCCACCCTCTCGACAATCTTCCCTCCCTCCCTCCCACCACCGCCCAACGACCCCCCAGAAACCCCCGCAATCCAAGTCGTGGTCTACCCGCCACACATCAACCTTCTTTTTCTTATCGAGTGGAACAGCCCTTTTCGGACCCTCCTTCTTCTCTGCTTCCACCCTTCCCACATGCCCAGCCACCCTATTTTCCTTTCTCCTTTTCGATCAACCAAGCTCGACCCGGAATCGTGCCTTTGCCGCCTTCATTGACGTTTCTCTCTGTCGCGAACGATTCCTGTCAGTATGCCATCTCGCTGATAAGTGTCCGGACGTCTTAAACCGCCGTCACATAATGTCGCAGCCTCTCGATAGGTAACGCAACTTGGGAATCTATGCTTTGGAGGAGGAAAAGTAATATTTAAAAATTTTTATCTTACAATTAATTGCAATTCGAGACAATATGAATAAAAATAACAGATATTATGCTCCACGATTTGCGCAAATCCGTCGCTGAAATGATACTCAATGTTCACGATCGGATTTAGGGATTGCGCAGCTAATCTAGCCCTTAAATATTATTCACTCTTGCTCGCAAATGTGTCTAACGTCTTCTGAAATGTATTTAATCTCCTGTCTGAAACTGACGGTAACACGATAATCGGATGTGCGCAGGTTATATCGTATGTAAAGTGCATCGGTTCTCTCTCGAGCAATGGATATAATGTATTTGGATTCATACGCTTGTTGTAGAAACAAATTTATTATAACCAGAAGAATGTAAAGTATATTTTACGAAGGTAAAATTTATCAATGTTCCGATGCCTACTTGGACATTAGCAGACATTGTAATCAGTTAGTAGTATACAGAATATTTGATATCCCCCTTTTTAGCTGCCTACTACGAAGAACGATTTATCAACTTTTTGTACAGAAGACAGACTCTTCATGAGTTGGATATCTCTGATGTAGAGCACTCCGAAACCTTCCGGACAGACCCCATTTCGAAGCAACCCTCCTACTGTCGAATAAAGGAAAAACCGGTCTACTGGCATTAAACATTTCTTTGTTGCTAATGTACATATTTTTTAAAGTCTTTCAGATATAAAATCGTATTTGAAATCAACAATAAAAATCTTTTCAGAGATTCTTTCCTACACCGTGTCACATTAATTAATTATTTGCTTACATATCAATGGGAGTACTATTTGAAATATTTATTTTATATAGTTTTTATATGGTCCATTTAAAGCTCACTTCAAATCTGCGAATCATCGAATGATAATTTCAATTAGGTCGACTTATAGACGCTGTAGGTCAATTAGTTAAATTGAGTACTTAATTGGCGCAATTATGCAAATTACTTTCGCAGAGATCATTGCAGCGGAGTTACAATGTACGTAACTAATTCATCGAAAACATAAATTAAACGAACACAGAATGTTTTATTAATTAATATTATCTCGTGAACTCACTCTTCCACAATTTAATTACATTGCCTCACATAAGAGTTAATTATTAAATGGCGAATATTAAATAAAGCTTCTCGCATTAGTAGTTTCAGCGAATTTGAAACACTCCAAGCAGAAGTGCAATTCTATTTACTGTATTGTTTCCTTTTGAAAATATTTACTAATAAATGTATAAATTGCTTTCAATTCCGTATTAACGAAAACATCGACCAAGGAAATACTTCGTGTGATTGGCCTTGTAAAGTTGTTCTTCTCTGTTAAAGAAAAAGCAGCTGCGATTAAAATTTTAGAAATATATGCAATTTCCTACATCAAAATAGGAAAAATATTATTCCAAGTAATTGTTATTCTGCAGTTCAAGTAATATAGTATTTTAAGTAATAAATGAAATTTCGGAAAATGAAAAGTTTAGAAAATAAACTACTGACATTTGAAAATAGGTGTGAAGCGTATGAAAAAGTTTAATTAATCAGCTGGGAACATCTGTGGCACTACAGATCGTACAGAAAGAATCCAAGAAGAAACTCGCTTCCTGCGAACTTTCATCATACAGATTCTGAAATATCTCTTCCACAAGAAGCACAACTTTTCGTTCCATAAAAATTCTACAGGGGGACACATTTTCTTAAATGAAACACAGAAACTAAACCTATCACGGTCAAATGACCGGTTTTATATTTTCCATTTCACAATGATTGAAATAATTAAGTTGCTTACATGGAAATTATTTCGGTCGATTTCTTTATCGATTTAATATAAGCATTATTATATTGTAATAAAAATGGCAAAAAATCTAAACAAACAGAGTCATGTCATTTTTATAAGCTAAAACATTTTCATCGTTTTTAGTGCTCGGTAGGTTTAGTGTTAAAAACAACTTATATTCCGATCCCCGATAACAATTACGACGATTCCGTTGATCCAGCGAGCCCAGGAAATGTTCGTAAATTGGATCGCAGAGAGCACTTCCAAAGGCTCCGAAAGCTGGTCCGGTGAACCGTCCGTTGAGAAATTCGAAGAGCGAAGCTCGATGTCAGACTTTGTACGCAAGATTTCATTCCGGGTCTAATCCCCGGCTCGCAAAGGACTCTTCTAATCACGGTCGTGGTAAGACGTCGGAAGGCGTCCGCGAAGAAGCGTTCAAGGAGAGCGACACAGAGAGATCCGAAAGTCTCTGATCTTGAAGCACGCGACGAGACGCGACGCCGCGGCAGATAATGATCATCTCATTAACCGCGCGTCATCTTTCCATAGTTGTACTCGGCGACCAATTCCCGAGTAAGCGGAAGAGAAAGAGAGGAAGAGAGGCGGCGGCTGGCCCGTGTTCCCGGTCAGGACTAACAGGAATTGAAAACGGCAGGCGGTGCTGGTGGCGTGGCCGCGAATAGACGTGTTTTTGCCGTGAAAGCGAAGAATCGTCTACCACGGAAACGGGAGAAAACGTGCTAAGTCATTCGGCTCGTGCTGACCTACTTTCCGCGGAAGCGTAAAACGCGACGACCATCCCGACGAAACTGATTCTCTCTCCACCCCCCGTCCCGCACCCCTTCTTCCACCGGCGTTCGCCACCGATGTGGTTACACCGTTGCCTCGCGCGCGCGTTTTTATTTTCCTTCGTTCTTCCACGACACAATGAATGACGGTTGAAGAGCATAACTCCTGAAAAGACATCCCAATTTCGCGGGCGAACCTCGCGCGCCAGCTCTAACTTTGTAATATTACGATACTCCGCCCGCGCCCCCGAGCTTCCGACGCGCACTTTGAGCTCTCGGCGGAACTGGCTTCGCCGAGGATAGTCCTCGAGAATTCTGCTTTCCCCGTTCCTTCAATCGAATACAACGGTGCTTTTCCACCTCATTAACTCGTGTTTATTTTCCGTCGGCGCCCCTCTGATAATCATCACGAATTCAAGAGCATCTCCTCCGCACGCCACGCCGTGGAAATCGTATTTTTCTGGGATCCCGCCGTCCCTCTCTCGCTTGGTTAGCAGATCAAACGGGAGGAAAGCGTCTGTTTCTTTGAAAGACCTTGTCAAAGAGACGACTTTAAGGCAATTTAACCATTGTCCGATTGATGCCACGATCACTTTCCACTCTTTGTACGCGACCACGTGCGGGATCTTACGATGTTGACGGAGATCGATGTTGCAGACAAATGGCGGATTTGTTAACACATTCGTTTCGCTGCTTGTCTTTCTTGTCGAACTATTTTTATGCAGCGCGTCTCCTCTATGAAATACTCATACTTTATCTACCGGAAACATGTAAATAACGATTTCCATGACTGTGTTAAATTAATTCTTTTAAATAATAATACCAAAAGAAGCGCTGTTGAAAAATTGAATCGAGATCGAAAAACATATTTGGATGACCTTGAAATATGTTGTCTAGGCGATCAATCTGAACAAATTTTCCCTGTACGTGTTATATTCGGAAAAAGCCTCTTCCCAATGAATTTGTCCTGTAGGGTGGGGTGGGAAGAAGAGTGAAGGCCACCTACCATGTTACTTTGAATGGTTATAAGTAGACTGCGGATTTTTTATATTAGAGTAAAAGATGAGAAAAATTTAAGAATATTGTAATGTTGTTTTTAACACAACAGAACCATTAACGCAGAACATTTTTATTTTGCATGAAGATCCACAGTCTAGTAATAAGAAAACCTGTAACAACTTCCAATTGAGAATGGCCCCAGAAGCTTCCGCAGTAAAAATTACTATAATTATTTTTCAACAAACAACTGTTACTCCAATAAAGATGCAACAAACCACGTATTTGACAAAATTAAAAGAAATTACACACAAAAATATCATAACGAAGGAGCTTCCTTAAGGAGCGGATCTTAAGGAAAAATGTTAAGTTGCCTGAATCCTTACCTATTCTGTTAGGTTCTGAGGAACATATCGTCGGTCTTGCCCAGTATATCAAGGATACAAATATGTACAAAATATTGTAAGAAAATATACCGTGTTGCTAATGACTTTTGATGTTGAAGCAACGTTAAACAAATAAATAATAAATAAATAATAAACGTATCAGAATCAGGACGGCCGTGTCAAATAGCTCACAGTGCACGGCGCTCGCCAATAACTTAGCCGGAATCGGTGGCCGGCTGTTAATTATCAATGACGCTAATCGACACGATTCGATTGCGATATTGCGATCGGAGAATTCCCTGGATTCCGCGTGAATTTGATCATTCAGATGAGATAACACGAGCACGTCATGCGAAACTTCGGCTGTCGAATGTGGCGGCCAACGCTTTAAAACATTTAAAGTATGCAAAGTCCGGTTTAAATCGGATCTAATTGGCGACCGATTAACGACTCATCGACGCCTCGGTGCAACAGAAACACGAGCCGTGTACGTATATATGCTCTCGTATGAAACGGCCTAATTGATGAACCATAACGTAACTTCGCGTGACACCGTGTCGAGCTTAGCCACTCGGAATATCTGTTTCTCGAATAAACGAGGGACGTCCGCGTTAAAATTAGTTCCACCGGGGAGAATAAAACCCCGGGCGTGTGTGCAGCAACTCGACTGCAGAACTTCCAGCAAGTTTACATTTTTATGGGCAAATATTGGAAAACGAACATTCGAATGCAATTTTATTTTCTTGCTGAACGATGTCGAAAAATGTACACTTTCCACTCTTTTAGATAGTATAAATTATACAATTTTTGCATTACTTTATAAAAATAACAAGAATGTGTCCATCCAAGTTTTTCGCCATTTCTTAAATAATATATACCCGAATCTTTACAATCTCAATATTTGTAAATTAACACTAAATCTACCGAGCGTTAAAAGTAACTTGTGCATGTTCCCTTATAAAAATGACAAGATTGATTTTATTCAGACTTTGTGCGGCTCTTATTGTAATACGTGCTCTAAAGATATACTAAAGATATCTATACAATAATTCCTTATGAAGTCACCTTTATTATTTCAATAATTGTAAACTAAAAAATCTGGAACTAGTCATTTCGACCGGTGATGCGTAGGTTTAGCGTTAAAAATATTAGAATCCGTCATTTTGACATAAATGGTTCCAGTGATTGCATCATTTAGAATTCTAGGTACACTGAATTTCATTTTACTGAACAATTTCCGGTTCCTACATTATTCCATCGTGAAGCAACGCGAGATCGGCGGTGCGCAGAGCTTTTCCTATTTTTCCTGGCGATTAAACCACTCGCGTACACAGTTATCAGCATAATCGCGAGCCGCACTTACACTGCGGGTTATTCTGACCCGTATTCAACTGGCCGAATGCAGCCAGCCGGTGTCAATGAACCGGGAGGCTTGCAAAGAAACATAAGTTCTAAACGTTCAAATGAAACGGGCGGGGTTCGCGCGCGGCTCTCTGTTTGTTCAGCTGGGTTTCAATCAATTTTTTACGTTGCGACGCGACGCACGACGATAAAAAGGAAAAGGTCGACGATCTTGACGACCCAATTCGAAGGGAGAGATAGACAGTGAAGGAGAGAGAACAGACAGAAACCGAGAGGGAGAGGAAAATACCACGTGTGCAGCTGTTTTTTGTGATCCGGCAATTAGTAGCTGACAAATGAAATGGCGAAGGGGAAAAGAAAAACAGTCGCGAAAAAGGAAGAAGGGGGTGGGGGGAGTGGTGGAGGGGAGAACTGGTCCGCTGACAAACAACGAATGCATATTTAATAGTGAACGATTATTAATGCCCGGTTACGAGATGATTGATGGAAACTGTACGAGCTGCGCGGACTTTAACGATTTCCACTAGGCGATATACGCGCGCTGGCAATAAGCGCCGCATTTCGGTCTGCCTTCGTGAGAGTAATAATACTTTCGCGGAAGAGTTGGCGGAATAGGGGTAGAGTCGGCGAGATGGGAGGCGAGCGCGGGCGGGGTAAGAAACGAATTCGTCCATAGCGGAGCCATCAACGGTAGAAGAAGACTGGTGGTGGGGCGAAGGGGAGGGGGGGAAGAACAATGAAACGCTTGCAAATATCACGGGCAGCCTTCGTATTGTGCAAGAACTGTTTGAAGAATTAATTAGAACCGACCAAACGACACTCGTATACGCCGCTGAAAGGATTCGGAGGCCCTGGTGAATGCGGCGCTCATAATGCACGTTATTAACTCGCCGACTTCGTTTATTTAGTGTCTGCGATTATGGTTGTAAGACAATGCGCGGAAATATTCGACTAACGAGTTCCCTCTGAACTTGAACCCGCGAATTAGACGGGGGCGGCCCCCTTGTTAATAGAACCGGTTCGCTCTAATTCTTTGTCTAACAATACGTCGCGAAAAGTAAGTAGCGTTTCTGCATTCCAGTATTCCCGATCACTGGTTAATTACATCATCGATCGGACACGTTCGGCGAGCGCGAAGTTTCCCTTGTTACTTACGCGATCGGTGTTTCTCGACCTCTTTATAATTGCATCGTCATCCCCATTGCATCATAAGGCCGGCTGACAATCACTGGGACAAGACAAGGGAGTATCGAACCGGCAGACAATGAAACCATTGTAAAAGTGTGTCCACGGTTCTCTATAAATGTGACTCCAGACCCGAGCGATACGATTATAACCATGGGATACTATTACAATATATGCAGGTGTATTCGCAAACTAATTCTCAACACGACCATGAACACTTATAGGAGAGGTCTATTTTTATGGAGGAGAAGTTCAACACTTGCAGCGAATTATATCGATACTTTCTGGTCCCAAATTATATCATGTAGACTGCGGATTTTATACACTTATGGAAAAAATAGATGGGTGCAATTTCAAATAATAAAAATATTGCAAGATTTTAACCCCTTGCCTTACGATTAATTTTACGGTTTCAGTGACTAGAACATTTTTTGTTAGTCGTAATTTCTTAAAATAGGAGAATATTGATATAAATTGTATGCCAATATGTTCTCCAATAGCTGTATATTAACTAAACCAAAATAGAATTTTATTTCTGTTTGAATGAATTAATATACATTTTTATCAGAATGGGTTCAGAATCTTCATCATGTGTCAGACACGAGATTGTAAGGCAAAGGATTAAAAGTATGGAAAAGGAATTTATATTTATCGAATGGCGTCTTGTTTTGTCAAGAGGGTTGAATACAATTTCTAACAAGGGTCTGCGACGAGAATGAGACGCGGAACAAATAGAGACTTTCCTACCGTGGAAAAACAGAGGAAATCAGCATTCCGGATCAATGAACGAGCCATCCTAGTTATGTGGAAATCAAATATTCTACAGTGACTGCAATATCCGGCGCGGCGCGCGGTACGATTCAATCGAATCGCCGCGGCCAGGTCTGACTGCACGTCATGCTGTACCACTGCCGCCACAAATTACATATTCCGCCAGGCGAGGAGATCTCCGGCAAAACATTGCTACAGATCGATCCCGCTGATCATCCCATTCGTGTTTGCTACTCGACTCCGACGTAACGTCTTCCTAGCTTCACTTCAGGTTCCCTTGTATTTCCAAGCAAGGTCGTACCTCTTTGTACACCATATTTTCATGTTACCCCACTGATCCAATTACGAATTTTTGTTGAACTTGTATCGCGAAGCTTTAACATTCTCGAAAGTTTGCTTAACGACTTCTGCTACGGACATAGAAACGTTAGAACCGATAGCCGACATATGATTGGTAGCGAATGCTTACGCAAAATGGAAATGTTCAAAACGAAAATTCAAAAACACGGGGGATGACTCGTCCAGCCAAATAGCGACAATATTCATTAACCTTCCGAAGGGCGATAATTTGATTTGATTGAACCGGAGTGTCAAAATAATTTTACTCAGAAAAACGTCACAAATATGTTGATAAAATTTTTGTACGAGGAAAATGAAAAACAAATTGGAAAAATAGCTGTCAGGTCCATCTAAAGGGTCTTCCATTAAGAGAGGTGTCATTTTCAATTTTCAAATTGTAAAAAAACAGCGAATTTTTATAATCTAAACTAACATCTCTAAATGGAAGGCTCTATAGTTTGACATAATTTCTCAGCAAATCCTACTTAAATATATCAATAAAATGTAGATATCGATTTTTTAAAATTTTTCTTATTTTCCAACCCTGCAAGGGTATGTAACAGGCTACGTCATAGGGCAACGAGGCTATCGCTGAAGACATGCTAATCCACTTCGTGCTTAACCGATGCGTAAAATAAATCGGGGCCGGGGAATTCTTGAAATCTAATCAACGCCCTCGGAGCAAATCGACAGAGTCAGCCGCTACGCAAATTTTCCGACGACCACGAACGTGTCGGTCAAAGTTATTAGCAGTCGAGTTAGGGTACTCGGGCGAGCAACCGCTATGGAGGATCGAGTGGCCCGGGCCGGGGCCTGGCCCGGTCACGCGATTCAAAGACTTTCCCGCCGGGTGGGTCGCCGGGATTTCAGCCTCGCGGCTTGTAACCTCATAAATTCGTACGCCACGGCTAGTGTCACGAATAATATGCGGTCGTTCCATCTCGCCGAGCAAGTTCTTCGGTATGGCGTGTCGCGACAATGCCCGTACTTTTGAATTACTACTTTCAAATTATGCGACGACGAGCACTCAAGACCCTAACCGCGACACGACGCGTCGCACAGTGGAGTATTTGCCTCGAAAAGTTGGCCAAAATACGACTTTTCAAAACTTGCGCAAGATGAAAATCATATGAATCGAACGATATGAGGCGTTTGGTATCAAAACCAGCTCAATCCGTGAATCTTCAAGTTTTTTTTCTCGTAATTTGATAGTTCTTGGTCGATACTATCACGCTACAAAGCGATTTGGAATGAATCCAACTCAATCCGACCGATAACCGGTGTCAAAAACCGGTTTTATTTCAAACACCGCTCAATCCATGCTTCCACTGAAGTAGTATACTAATCATTTTTCTTAGAGATTTTTCCTGTAATTTTTGTCGATTTATTTAGATATTTTCTTTATTATGAATATTCAGAATAACAATAACATTTTTTATAATTTAATTATCAACATTATTATGATAAATTGATTAATCAACTCACACTTTTGATTTTACAGGCTAATACGTGGCATACAATTGAGATTCCACATGAATTTAATTGAAATTTGAAAGCAAAGATGAAAAAAAGACTCTCATTTTTTCAAAACAAGCTCAATCCAAATTATTTTAATTTATAAATAATTAGACAGTACTGCTAATTTAAAAAAGAAAAAATATTTGGGATCGGTTGTCCAAACGAAAATAAATTCTTTCGGAAGAATTAAATGGGCAGAGCGTGAAATGTTTTTTGTCTCTCCTGTAAAATTTATGAAAATTGATTGAGCTGGTTTTGATACTAAACGCCTCATATATGAACGACAGTGTACCAGATATATTATTTTTATTTATGTACTCATGTAGCGATGTCACGCATTGAAAGTAAAGACTTTTGTAGTACTTATCTATTTATAAAAACTATTTAGCGTTGTCGTAAAAATTATGTTCCGTAGAATGTATATCTTGCTTGATCCTTCCGATAAAAAATTTCCAGGGAACTCGCGTACAATATTTGCACCCTAAGCGTCGTTGGGTGTTAGCTTCGTGTTTGTATCGAACAATTTCAGCTGTTTAATCCCGTAATATTATACGAAAGTATCAGTACTATCAATCTTTAACCCATATCTAGTTGCTGCATGAATTTCAGTCTCCGCGTAGCACTGAGTGTGCCATTACAGAAAGGTTTTCTAAAACGTGAGCGATTTAAAAGTTATAATTTAGCCCCTATGAATAATGCAATAGCTACCAAATTATCTTAAATTGATCAAATTGAATGTTGCTCTGATAAGGACGGTACACTTGAATTACCATTATTTCTAGTCAATAGAATATTATTCTAGGAAATTGCATTATTATGGTGGATCGTATAATTTGAAACTGTTTAAATATCTCTAACTACAAGATTTAACTGAATTGTATACAAATTCTTTATAAACACAAATAAAAAATTTAATAATTTCAATTTTTCGTGAAGTATGTCACAGATAGCATTCCTAAGAGAATTTTGGAAATTTTCCGTTTTTTTTATTAGTCTGGGACGTGGTTACACCCCTATACGCAGACTGAAGATTACTAATGTAAACAATATTTTGAATAAGGGAACAGCAATTTTTAGTGGTGACTGTGAGAGTCACCACTCGAGTGCTAAGGGTTAAATTGTCCGTGGGCGTAGGAAGAATCGCGAGAGTGGTGCAGACGGGTTAAATCCGTCGGTATGTTCTGCGTTTCGTCGGGTGGATATCGACGCGAAGCTGGACCGTCAAAAATTGGTTGGAAACGACGCAGACCAGATAAGTACGTTCGCGAATACGGCAGACAGAACGAGTGCACCGGGTGCACTCGTCCCTGACGTGTGCAGAAGGAAGGAAGAGACACGGGCCGAGCCGGGCCGGTCGTGGAAGAGGAGAGAAAAAAAGAAGAGGAAAAGAACAGAGAGTCGGCATGAAGTGAAACGTTGCTCGTGTGTGCCGGCTGCCCTAGTGGGGCGGGGGATGAAAGACGGGGGGAGAGGGTTGGTGCGACGGGGGTACGGAAAGAGGAGAATGAGGGGGTCGCAGGAGGTCGAAGGGGGTTGACGGAGGTTGTGGGTGGTCGGAGGCGAAACGGGGGTTCCTCGCGTGCAGCCTTGACATGGGCCAGGAAATCAATGGGACCTCCAACACCAACGCAAACTCGGTCAGTCGAGCCGCGCAACGGCCCATGCCTATAATTCGCAGTCGCACGCGGGAATGTTCAGCATCGCCGGCGAACAATCGATGGATGGCGGGATCCAATCGAGCAAATGCCAGTTTTTTTCCTAACCCGAGGACCACACCGTCGTTCTTCCTTCCTTTCTTCACTCTTCGTTTTGATTTTCTGGTTAGGAACGTATATCGGGACAAGCATAGGGACTGAAAGGGGGTCGGGGCGGTGATCTCGGCAGGAAGAGGTAGGGCGATTAGAAAGCGACACGAACGTCGAAATGCCAACGCTGCTTCTAATGTTACCACGGAGATCGTGACCTCGATGAAACGTTCATTATTCGGTACACGGCAGTCGATTATCGGAAACGATGGATGCGCACCGACGTTTCTTTGCCAGTTAGCTCGTCTGGAGAACGAGATCCGCCGACCCACTGACGGCGCGGATCGCCTCTCTGTTCAATATTTGAGATCGATACCCGGGTATTCTTGTATACAGGGTGTTCACGCAATTACTGGACGACGCGACGCGAGCGGTTTTCTTGCAGATTATGCAGTCGCTAGAAAATGTACAGCGTGCCTCGACGGGTTGTAGTACTGTCACAGTTTATTTAGGAACAACTTTTCAAGGAGATTCACCCCTCGCTTTACTGTTCTCTTCACGGTCACAGTGATTAGAACTGCTTCGTTTCTAATCGAGATCTAAGGTTAACAATTGTTCGTAATAATAGCTCGAACACTGTCAATCTATTTTTCCTAATCAATTTCAACTATGAATTAATATTTGATACAAAAGAAAGCTGTATGAAGAAATAATATAGTCCTTGTATAAAAAGAAAACAAACAAATTTTTGATTAGATAGTTTTGCATAGTGATACGTGTTTACTCGAATCTTCTGTTTACTATCGCACGTCTATCGGATTCCAAGCTGGTGGTCTTTGTTTTGGAAGACACACTGAATATTGATTCTGGTGCAATAGTACAGTACAGTATGGTGCAAACTATTATTATTATTAAACTAGGGAACTTCACGCATTCACATCTCACACCTCACCTTGAGGAAATGATATAGTAAAAAACATAACAAAATTACCATCTGGTTTTTTCTCAATTTTTGAAAACTACTTCGAACCAATTTCGACTAATTTCAGTATCTCTGAGCTAATTTACAAAATTGTGTACTTCCATGAATCTCTGCAGTGCAATTAGTGTTGCTGCTGACGAAACTACTTCAATGCTATTTCCACTATTTATACAATAGTTGTAATAGAGAAATTCGATTTTGACGATTGAAAGGGGTTGTTATGGCCGACAATGTTCGACGGTTTATCAAGTAAAAATGAACTGTGATAGATCGTTTCGAGCACACCTTGTGGGTGAGATAGCGATACAATGTCCATTGCAATGCCTGTCCCGATGATGGCACCGATACCGATAGCTAGGAAATGAGACGACGTTTTGAAGGAAACATCAAACAGTCGACTAAAGACATGATGATCGCGAATGGAAACAACATCGACTTTCTACTCGCTTTTTAACACCGCCAATTCCTTCTCGCCTTTCCATCCTCGACGTTTCCATTCCCGTCGAATTTCCTTTCGGAATTCCAGCATTCCAGAAATTTCTTTCATTACTTTTTCATTTATCAACAGATTAGATTGCTGCCAATAACCTGTTCATTCTTCCCAAACATGCTGATAACAGAGTCCTATTTTCGATGTTACTCTTACTGATTCATAGATCTGGTATTTTTTAAAACACAAGAATTCGAGTAAATTTCAAGTAAAGTTCTCTCGCGAGCCAAACTAATATTTGATCTATTAAAAGAAGTCTATCGATTTGACATTGCGATCTGTGGCCTCGTGCATTATCAACGTAATCGACGATTCAATTCAGATAAGAAAGTTCTATCGTGGGTTACAAGCTTTCACTGTGAATTTAAACTAACCAGCAATTTTTATACGATGTCATACTTTATATGGCTCCAACGTAAATCAACTTTTATTCAATAAAATAACTATTCTACTGTAAAATAGATAGCTAATGTAGGCGACACCTTCGTTCATGCTTCGAACACTAAATTTAATGTTTTCAGATTGCAAGTACTGTATACGAGTAATTAAAAGTTAATACAATATGTACCTCGGATTCAACGCAATTAATAATGTGCAATTCCATCTTTCTTGCAATTGCGATCTACTATTTGGCAGTACCTAAGAATCGCAAGTACAATGATCTTTTTCAGCATCATTGCGATCCGACGTGTGAACCATGGTCTCTTATGTCAAAATATTCGAAATAAATAAGACATGCAACCTTCGGCCGTCAAATTGTAGGCCATCAATAAGCGAACCGTTTCTATTTACACTCCCTATTTATAATAAATGACGAGATTGGATTGTGAGAATAACCTAATGGGAAGTAATTGCAATTCGTTTCTTCAGCGTGGTCTGCAACCGAAGCTATATGTAGATATGTCCGAGCGGCAGAACCTTGACGAGAGCGTGGCCAGGGCTGCCAATCAATGGCGAGGACATCACCCTCGGCGACTAACGTCTGTGTCCTTGATCGTCCGTTCGCCGCTACCGATAAAGCGGCTACTGGTTCGAAACAATTGCACTGCCGAGGACGAGCAACTCTTTTTCGCTTACTTCCATTCCACATCTTTCACCTATCCGCTGCAATCCTGCACAACAATTTTATCTAGGCCTCTATTCAAGATTTCAGAAAAGTTCCCCTAGCGTCGGTCGTGTATTTTTGGTTGGAGAAGCACTAAAGAAGTCAATTTATCCGAGATAGTTGAGTATATGAGGAATCCTCTTCATCATTTATAAGCTCACGAAGCAGCAGGATTCGTCAGAAGTTAATTTTCCATTCTTAGCCTGAAACGTTATTCTCTTACTTTTAAACGTCTCACGGGAATTCTGTAAATTTTATAAATGTTAATAATATAGATATAATGCTCCGAATGGAAGGGCGGAAATTAATTTTACAGGACATGAAAATCTTATAGTTCCGAGATTTAATGTTGTTAGTGATGATATCCTGGCATCATCCATCATCATCCTTCATCCTTGCCTTCACTGCAGCCTTCGCAAGTTCTACGCGTAAGCATCGATCAAGCAAGTTGTCTAATACTTTCAAATCGCTTCAAACTACTCCACCATTGAACACCACGAATTTAAACAATGGGTTCTTGTGTTTCTTAGTCCCCGCACGCTCTTCAGAAATATAGAGTTGCGTGAAATTATAATTTACAACGGACTGAAATTACTAATATTAAGATTTACAAGAAATTTCAAGCGCTACAATTTTATTACTGTTACCCATATTTAACATTTCCGTGCTGTCCCTTTAACAAAACGTTCTCGAGCTTATATGAACGCAGCATTTTCCCCTTACATTTATTCACGAGATACGTAGACTCGCTTTGATCATTTAATCCTGCAAAGGTTGCTGCTGATCTGATGAACACACGCGGAATCTTGTCATAAATATTTGTGTGCAAGCGCATTGCACAGACTGCTCACAAAGAGCACCTAATATATGATGTAGTAAATCTCGGTGTGTTACGTGGAGGAAATGTAAGAAACGACGTGGACGCAAATATACCAACGACGAGTAAAAATGTGTACTCGCTACGCGACTGGAAGATTTACAAAATATTTCTACGAATGTTACGAGAAGCTCGATTTCATTTCGTAAATTCGGAACGTAATTGTTTATGCTTTTTCGCATTTACAGCGTGCTGTATTTCGCTCTTTAACAAGAGCATATTTCATTTGACCCTTTTAGTGCCGATATATCGACATCGGCTACACTTGCGAAAAGCTCCGACGACGATATATCGCTGCCCGGCACTAAAAGAGTTAAAAATAGATATTTAGATAATGGAAAAATGGATAATGGAAAATAGATTTCAACTTACTTAGGCTGGATGCTTTCCGCCCAGGTTCAACTATTTCGGTCGACTCTGAAACGATTAATAATTATTGATTTACGGATGTTTATGCAAATATGAATTTCCAAGAAATTAATGTACAGTGATTTATAGCAAATACGAATTTCCGAATATTGTATTTATTTTTCATCGTATCGAGACGTTAGCAATCACATCTACTATAAATGTACAAAATTTTCAGGCCAATTATTGTTAATTACATATTATGAAGTAAAAGTATTTAGAAAATTTACATCGTATTGATTCTGTATCTACAATGCAGAAAAATATCTTTAACATTAAACAAAACAAAACTTGAGTCAAATACTTTTGTGAAACCTATTCCCTACTAAAGCATACACAAATATGCTTCCTATCTAATACTGTGGAGGCTATTTTTACTTTGGGTCGTAACATAAATACGTTCGGATATGTTCAATATCACTTTTTATTTATTAATAAAGTGCAGAATTATATTCGGTCAATTGCATAATTCCTGACTGCGGGTGACTTCTTTTCAATCACAGTGTATTTACAGTGGGCCATAACTAAATCGTATAAATAAAACTTGTCTTAGTTTATTTTTAATAGAACTTATCAAGTTAATTATAAGAAACAGAAGTTACAAATGTATTTCTTCTCTTAATAATTTTTGTGTGTTGGAAATAATTGCATAAAAGTCCACTTACATTAGCTCCCCTGAGAAACAATTTTTCGGATCGGCTTCTAAGGGTGTTTCTGAGCCAGCCCCGACGTAGAGAGAGAGAAGAAACTGTTCGAAAACGTTGAAGGGTGGTGTACCGCCGCTCCCGTTACTCTGGAAATAATTATTTCGTGTTTTTGGTCGGCAAGGAAAAAAGCAGCATCGCATTAAAAGGATCGGAAAGAAAAAGGGATTAATCACAGCGAAAGACATTAGAATCCCGAAAAACGGCGTTCACTGGATGAAGAGGGGAACTATGCTTTTTTCAATCCGGCATGGCAATAGGATCAGAAGCAGCGGCGCGGCTCGGCCGAGTATGCGTAAGCGTGTACGCCGAGGCATTCGGCCCGCGAATACAGAGTACATGGACGGCGTAATGTGTGCATCGTAGTACGGGTGTAATAAAAGAGCTTTCTGGGTCGCATTAAGGTAATGCTTCTTCCATGGCGGGGGCTAGACCGAGCGAGGCCCGGCTGAAAGTTAGGCGAAACGACGCGATGCGACGGAACAAGGACCGCCGGACTTTTCGCCGAATTTTGAAAGGGCGAGTCGCGCGCGATCTTTGCCTCCTTGACGCCCCATTTCCTTTTTCTCTCGCGCACCATACTACGGGCTGCCGGGAAATTGTTGCATCGAAATTTGTACCACCTTACAACTCCTCCCGGATTTTTCAGACTTCCCTTTCACCAAAGAAAACTCTCTGTGACAAGTTTCATGTCGGTACCCCCGCCACAACTGTAGTTATAAAGTGAACACTGTTTAATAAATTATGCTCCATCTCTTTTACTGAACAAAAAATTACGAAAAAATTCACGAACGTTCTACCTCATAGCATACACGACAGTAAATTATTTTCAAGTATAAAATTGCCGATTTCATATCGAAGTTTTCAGAATACCACGTTTATATTATTGTGTTGGTTGACTCAGATTTTTCGGATTACGGGAACCGTAAAATCTTAAAAAGATTGGAAAATTAAGTCTAAGGACGAGACAAATGACAAATTAAACAATCTCCGCAGAGAAAAGGTGTTCGTCGAAGAACGAGCGAGCTCACCGGTTAATTAATCGAGATCCAATAGCGCGGACGATAAATTGTGATTTCTTTATTGATCCTTTCGTACCCGCGTGAACGGCATCCGATTTTTTTAATTCGCTTTTTTCCGAACGGTCTCCTGACGACCTGCATTCAACCCTGAGATCGCCGATTACTGGGAGAGTCTATTAATATAGTAATGAATCGAACGATGAAACCCGATGCGTCATTGACTAGACGCGATACTATTAGATAGCCCCGCGAGCAACTTCGCGAAATCGATTACGTCTATGTCAGGGTCGCGCGTTGCCGTTTATCTAACGCGTGTCGCGTTCTTTCAACCACGAAAACCGTTAACGACGTAACAACGTTCAACACCTGGCATTTCACAGTGCTAAACCGTTACGAGTCGCGATCTATAGATCGCACGTTTCTCAACCTGTTTCTTAATCGTCTCTGAAGGAAGTAGCATTCATCCTGCGAATTGCTACTCTTCGAATTGGTACAACTTCTATCAAGGAAATGCACTAAAGTTCAAACATAATTTTTAAGAAAAGATACCATTTCGATATTTTTCCTAGTTATCTTCAAATTCTACAAAGTAATTTCATCACCCTTAGTCATCTGATCAGTGTCGGTACACAACACAGAAAAACATCCGTGAAGGGTTAGCATCCAATTAGAAGAATAAAACATACACCAACAAAACCTGTGAACAATTACCACTAGATGAGCCGACCATACACAGATTCTATGCCGAAAGACGGGATCGTATCAAATTAATCTGAAGGATGCGCAAGAGTTGAGTCCCGATAGCTCGGCGTGTCATTATTCCATAAAACAAGCACAATGTGCGCGCCCACTTAATAACTGCGGGCAAAAAGTGTTCCCATTTCAAAAGACTACATCGCAGATCTCTAGAGAGAGAGAGAGAGAGAGGGGTTGGGTGGGTGGGGGTTTAAAGAAAACGCAGTCGAATAAATTGCCGCCCGAAAAAAAGGGCTATGGTATATACGAGAGGGTAGCTTTTCGACTGAGCATTAGGAAAGGGGATCTACCAGTGGTTGAAGCAATCCCCTAATTGGATAAAACTCAACGGCAACCCGGTAACTGGTAATTTCCCTCCAGCAACGTAATTACTGGCTCGTATTTACGTAGATCTGTGCGCAGAGCAAGGAAGCACGGCGTGGTGCGAGCGCAGGTTCACCTGGCTAGCGTATAACCAGGTAGAGAAAGAAGAAGAGAGAGAGAGAGAGAGAGACAGAAAAAAGCAGCAACAGCACCAACAGCAAACCCTTTCTGTGTATAAAAAGCCATTGCAATCTCGTGGTATACTGGCACGCTAATGGGGCACTGATATAATTAACTGCTATACGTACGCTCTTATCGAACCCTACCGACGTTGCGACGCCGCCGGTACCGCTGCATACCTTGAATAAAAATAGCGCTAATCCGATATATAACGGGTAACGCTTTGATACCAGACCGGTGCCAGCAAGGGAAGGGCTGGCACACGCAATCACGTCATTTTCTTCGGTTTCCCTTACCCGACCGTCTTATGTCAATGCGCAACGCGTTTCCGTTACTTCCGTCCCACCGATCGAACCGCTTTTGAGCGGTACAAGGGAAACTGCGTCTATTGACGCAACGTTGACGCATTCGCCGCATCGCGGATCGAACTTATTCGGTGACAGTTTGTCAAAAATCTAATACGTGGACATTCCTTTCTTCATTAAATCATTTTAATCAGTGGCAAATAACGTAACACTATTTTGTTAACTGTCCCCACTGTTTTGTATTCGATCTATTCATTCAATCCGCATCTTTAGTTATGAATGTTAAGAGTAATCCCAGTTTTCATGAGAACTAATTTCTATAGAATAGAGAATGAACTTGCCTTAAATCCGAAGTAATCCAAACAATTAACAATGTTTCCTTCCAAATGTAATCCGAACGTGTATCACCTGCCCAATATAGATCTGAAATAATTACATAAATTAATAACGAAACAATTCTTTCTAACTATCAGAAGTCTGGTGATATACAGGGTGTCCCAAAACGATAGCGTTAGCCGGAAATGGGAGGTTCCTTGGGTCATTTGAAGCGACATTTTCCAAAGCAAAAATGGCGTCCGCGGCTTTGTTTAGGAGTTATTAACGAAAAACACGGACCAATCAGAGCGCGAGCTAGACGCCCGCTACCTGGCGAGCCGGCAGGCGAGCGTTGGCGGTACGCCGCGATATCGCAACAAACAAGAGTTTCTCGAGTATCTCCGATTTCGATGAGCTTTGGATATGTTGTCAAGACCATGATTCTGAACAACATTTC